>PVKS010022626.1:0-33459 GCA_004027875.1 Aplodontia rufa | reverse complement strand
CCGCGCTTTTTGCTACCCTGACCCTATAAAAATACCTCCAGCCCCTACCGAGGCGCGCCAGTCCTCCGAATGGCTGTGACGCCCCGGGTACCCGCGTATGAATAAAGCCTCTTGCTGTTTGCATCCGAAGAAGTGGACTCGCTGTTCCTTGGGAAGGGTCTCTCTGGACTGAAAGACTTCTGGAAGCAGGGTCTTTCACCACCACCGCCCTTTACATGCCTCAACTGCAGAGGAGTGTCACCGTAACTCTCAACAGAACCCATTCAGCCAGAGATTTCTGGCTGCATGTCCAACACAATCTCCAGGAAACTCACGGACTAGACAGACTAGCATCAGCCTCTGGAACCTACGAATAAAAGGTCACACCTGGTCTCAATGCCTTTCTCCACTTTCAGACCTTGATCTTTTTTCAGATGGCATTTCTCAGCTCCTGAGGTCTCCAAGTAGAACAGGGCTGCCACACCCACTAGTAGTTGCATTTGAGGCCTCCTCAAACACTGGTCTAAGTGAAGTCTCCTCCTTGCCTGCCTCTACTTGCTAGGACTGCAAATGTCTCGGATTTTGGGACCACTCAGGACCTCAAGACACCCATTAGTGGCGTGATAACATTCCTGGGTGAGCTTACTCTTGGCAGACCAATCTCCTTGCAACAGTAAGAGTCCCATACATCTGCACCAGGATCCACAATATTCCCAACGGCTCCAGGACCCCCAGGAGAACATGGTCAGGAGTTTGGAAAGGTGGACACTATACTGCTCAAGGGTCCAGATTGGGTGGCCCCAAAATCTGTCATCATAGGAAGCAGGCAAAGTGATTATAATCCCGTCACAGGATGTAATTACTGTGAGACCTCCTGGGAATCTCAATGACAAATGTGATCACCTCAACTAATTTCCTCGAACAAAAATCAACTGGGAAATAACTCCACCTGGAAGTCAGTCATGAACACGTTCCCCCATGGTATATGTTGACCTCAGTGATAATACTTCTGAACCTTCGACTCCTATTATTATTAAAATTCATGTTTCTAGTATGTACTTGCTGAGTCTATGTGGTTCACTTTTACTGTCACTGACCTGTTGTGTTTGACCACTCTGTCATCATTGTGGTCGAACCTGGTAAGTCCAGTAATAACAAACTAGTTCTGTCTCCTTGGGCACAAGAGGCCCCCATTCTATACCCTTATTTCTTTTACCCTGTCAATTCCTAAACTGTATCCTGGTCTCTCTCATCCTCCTCAAAATCTTTACCACATTCCTCCGATTTCTATCTTTTCTTTACTCTTAATGGAATAGCCTACATCAACATACTACCTTGTAGATATATAAGGTAAATCACCAGGTGCACACGACCTGCCTATATCATTGTCTTTGTTCTCCAGAAATTTGCCCCCCCCCTCGTGCAGAGGCCCTGCTAAACTATAGAATGTCATAGTTGAAAACAGGATGTTTGCTTATCTTAGTGTTAAAGCTCTGATGGTAGAAATCTGCTAATCTGATTGTTCCTACAGGTGATGATTTTACACTGTAACAGCTTTAACAATAGTATGCATTGATTGAGCTTATCAACTTCTAACATCCTATTCCTGGAGGCTTTGGGAAACCTAGAGGCTCAGGACACTTCACTGATTGGGGTAGCAGCCAATGATCTGTGCTATCCCAATTGTACCCCAACTCAAGTAAGTGAAGAGTTAAGAAGCTCCAATCCCAGTGACAATGCCCTCAAGGTAATTATTCACTATCAGACCTCAAGCTTCACTCCCTGTAGTTGAAAATGAGGTAAAGGTAAACAATCCTACACCTCAACACCCCAGGCTCCAAAGCCAAGGAAACCATGGTTGGGGTGCTAGATGAAAATGTAGGAAAATGTCTCAACAATCATTAGTAACTCAAAGAATTTGAAGAAGGATAGTGATTAGAGAACAATTCCAGAAGATGAAAGACCATTTGTATGAAGACCTAAGAGCATTTTCAAGAGATAAGACCACATCTAAAAGACACCCTGAAAAGATACATAGAAGTCTCAGAAGTCAAAAACTATCAAATCAAAAGCTCACTGGATGATAGAGTAAACTCAATGGAAAATAGAACCTCAGTTCTCGAGGATCAAGCATCAGATAGTGAAGACAGGCAGGAAAATATTAAGTTCAAGGAGTATAGGCAAGGAAAGAAACTTATTGTACATGATCAGAACTTCCAAGCAATATTTGGCTAAGTAACATTGGAATAAGTTGTATTAAAGAAAACGAACAAACTAGGGGCTTTAAGAACCTACTAAGTGCAATTGCCAAGGAGAATTCTCTCCATATCAGAATTGATCCAGAAATATCAAATTCAAGATGCCAATAGGACACCAAGTGTCACTGCTCTGACACTTTACTGTTTGCGTAGTGTTAGGGTTCCAACTCATGTGCTTGTGCATGCCAGCCCAATCCCTCCTGCATTTTTCCAACTAAGCAGTAGAGGTGCACTGCTGGGTGCTAGGGTCCCAGAAGTGTAGGGTAGCCCAAAATAGACCAGCCTATGTGTTGTTCTGGTACCTGGGGTCCTTGGTAGTGGGATGGGCCCAATGTATCTACCTGGCAGGTGTGTAACAGCTAGGTGGAATATGGGTATGTGGTCCTTACGGGGGGAATGGCACACCTACAATGGCAGGAGTGGAGACCTGGCATGCACAGATGCAGCGGGGTTCTGCACGGACTTCTTCACTCCTTAAATTGAAGTTGATTCTTGTTCTGCAATCTCTTTCTGGTTATTCAGTCTGTGCTGCTGGATTGAGTTTTGTACTGTGCCTTACTTGGATTCGGTTATTGCTAACAAAGTTGAGTTCAGCAGTCAAATACCTAACCTTTGAACTGTCAGTGTCCCTGAAGATTTCCAACGCCTCAGGAGCTAATAAGAAATGATCAGTATGAACAACCAATGCATACAATAAATGGTAGTGAATTGTAATATAGTTGGTAGTAAATAACCAATGTTAAATTCCACCTATGAAATCAATGGTAGTGTTAGCCAATAGTTTCAGTGATAATAGTATTCAACCATCTCAAGTCAGGCTTGAAAGCCTATAATAGTTCAGGTTTGGACATTAACAGTAGTAATTGTTACATAGCATTAATGATGGGGGGATCCAATTATATTTACTTCTCTGTCAGGCTTAGTTAATACAAGAGAATGTTAGGAGATTGTAATAGCCAAGCAAGAACAGACATCAACTAGATGTGAAGGATTTGATGGGAAGAGGGAAATGGAGGGAAAAGAGACAGGTAGCAAAGTACAGGAAGGGTGGGTGAAATTAGTGCAATTTACATGATACCGTAAGAAAGGGTAGCAGTCGAGGAAAACTTTGCAACTGGGGCACAATGCAATTCCAATATTAAATGTACTGATCAAAATCCCAATCCTCCGCAAACAGGCAACCATAATCATTTCAATTTAAGAATATTTTCAAGAATGAATGGAATATATAAAGTAGGTCAATCTGAAAACGGAAAAAGCTCAAAGCAGCAAAGAATGCTAGTATGTTTCATGTCTGTGTGCTACTCAAGTTCTCCGGATGGCACACAAATACACATCAGGAACAGGGAAAATGTTAACCATTCATGAAAAATTTGAACTATGTTCGCTGAGGTTGTCTACACACTGGGAGCACATATTCACCGGCCACCTGAGTTTTGTTAGCAGGGTCTCTAAGTCTGGAATTAAGTGATCTGAAGTAGGCAACTGTTTATTTAGCTATATCTCCTGGGCATTCTGGGAGATGTTTAACCAATGCGCTGAGGGCTGGACTTTGCCGGCCTCTTGGGGGATCTGAAACTCGGTAGACCTACCAAGTGTTAGGTAAAGTGGTTCAAATGCTCATCAATGCTCCCTCTGCTGGTTACGCTGAGTCCCTCCAGGTTTTCCGAGTTCAGAGTGTGGTCTTTTTAGTGCTCCTGTGCCACCTTAGTTTATCAGTTGAGCTTTCTGTCTGCAGATGGGAATGGACAGGACTGAGCAAGGCTCCCCTGTAGTCCACTAACCGAAATCCCGAGTTTGGACAAGACTGGGCCCGTCTGATGCCACTTCTTTCAGGTTCAGCGTCTCAACTGCGGCTGGCTCCTGGCAGAATTGTGGAGTAGCCTGCTCTGAACTGCTAACTCCCTCCTGCCAGACAATCTGTTGGAGGATTCTCCCCCTTGCAGTCAGCCACAAGACTATTCTCTTCTGCAGTGAAGGTGCAGTAGGGGTGTCCGCAGGATTTCTTATAGAACTTGGTGTTCACGTAGATCAGGTTGCACCATTATGGTTCAGCTCCTCCCCCACTGCTTTGCCAATTGGTAGCAGTGGCAGTCACAACTGCTTTGTCCCAGCTGGGATGGATGTAGTCCTTTTCCACTTGTTGCACCCAAATCTTTTATCTTCTAAGAATGTTTCCTTACTAGTGCAATGCTCCCGTGACCATTTCCCCCTAAACACACCTCAGAGCAATGGAGCTTTCCTGGACGTTTTTCATGCAGTCATGGAGCCAAACGAGAAGCAGCCTTCTTGTAGCTTACCATCTTGGACTGTAACAGCACCTTAAATATGCCAAAATATTGTAAAACTAATAGATGGAGTATACTCCAAGTGTCACTGGTCTGAATTGATTGCTTCAAGTGCTTTTTTATTAACACAAGTGTCAATGGATCCAGCGTAGTTTTATAGTACTAAGCATCAAGCCTAACTGATTTTTGTTGGGGTCTAGCCTTCACCCCCATTTCATCAGCTGCCCTAGAGTGATCTTGTTACTATTTCTGTAAGTTTCTTCAGGAAGGGCTGCTAGGTCCTGATTTAAGCTTCCCAATTGTTATGCAAAATAAAGATTAGGGTGCGTTACAATGTGGTAACCACAGGCTGTTCCCCAGTTGTTTATCTGTACTCAAAATCTGCATAACCCCTGGCAACTCCCTTAGAAGGATTACTGATTCCTTGGCTTCTCCCCTCCCTATAAAAACCTGTGTGCCTGGATAATAAAACTATTCTGAGCTGCCATCAACTGCGGTGGTTGCCTCGTTTCCCGGATTGGGAGGGAAGGGATCCCCGGACGAGGGGGACCCAGGTTCCAGCCGTAGGCACTCACCTGATTGGCTCCCGGGGGACAATCCAGCTGGTCCAATTGTCCCGCCTGCCCTCAGGGACAGAAGCCTGAGGTGGTGAGGACAAATGATGCCCCCACAGTTTTGTTCTGCATCTCAGGTTTGTGATAAAGTTCTCAAGGTGTCAACAAAACACATGTAATTTGATGCACTATCAGTTTTCCAATTTCACTGTCTACATTTTTATCAATACTTTGTTTAAACCAAATTTAAATTTTACTGTAGTTTTATTTTATGTGCATTATCACTAAACTTTGATAACAAATTACATTAGCTTTTAGAAATAGACATGCACATAAACATTATGCCAGAAGCACAGGTCAAAAGAAAAAAATTTCACAGTACTTTGTGAAGTTTCAAATTTTTTGCCAAAGGTGTCATTTTTTAATACAAAAATAACAAGGAATATTTGCAAATCATTTTCTGACAAAGCACGTGTACCTGGAATGTATCAAATGAAACTCGCTAGTAAGACAACCCCATTTAAAAATGGGTGAAGTGTGCTGGAGTGGTTCCCTGACAGTCACGGTGCTTGCCTGAATTGTATGAGTACATGGGTTCAAACCCTAGCGCCCACATGCACAACTGACAGTAACAAAATCCACGTGAAAAACCTTAGTAAGTTGTCTTTAAAAAAAAGGAGGGGGAAGGAACTGAATAAATATTTCTCCCACGAAGATACAGACATGGTCATGAGCCATAAAACGAAATGCAAAAGACAAATCACAAATTTTAGTTTTGAAGGAACTCTTCAGTCACTAGGATGGCTAAAATGACAAGACCAGTGTTAGAGAACCTCTGGGGAAAACAATCCTGAGGCACTTCTGGCAGCAACAAAAAATGGTTCAGCCACTTTGGGAAATAGTCTGGCAACTCCTCAAAAGGTGGAAAAATTATCATGTGACCTAGCAATTCCACTCTTAGGTACATAGCAAAAACGAAGGACCACACATCTCTACACCAAGAAAACTTGTATGTGCATACTTGTAGGAGCCCTGTCCCTCATAGCCTAACATGGAAGCAACCAGGTATCAACTGATAAAATGTGAAAGACTCATGGAAATAAAATACTGACGCTTGCTGCAACATGGCTAAGCTCAAAAATGTTAGTGAAAAAGGCAAAGATGACATTGGATGACTCAAATATCCAAAACAGGCCAATCTATGCAGAGAAATAGATTGGTGGTTGTCAGTCAGCGAAAGTAAAGGGTGGGAGGAAATGCAGAGTAACTACTGAAAGGTGTTGAGTTTCATTCTGGAGTGATCAAAACACTCCAGGAGGATTTCGTAATGTTTCCGTGGATATGCTGGAAATCACTAATCGAAAAATGAGTTGTACAAATGTTAACTACCTTAATAAAGCTGTTATGTGCACATATTGTATTATTACAATAAATCACGTACAGCCCTAATACAGTAAAGAAGGCAACAAATCATATCTAAAACCGGTCTATTTTTGCAGTATCACCTAGATGTGATATGGTCTATCAAAGTTTATAGTTAATATATCCATGTTAAAAAATCTGCTTTTGTTGCTCGATATTGAGACCTATTTTCTTGGAGAGTGAAAAGGAGTCATTGCTCAAAAGCATTTTCAAACATTACCAAGTTTTTTTATGGCTCAAGGAAGGTGTTTGGTTATAGTTGTTTTAAAAAGCTTCCACGTTACTGTGGACATAACCAATGGGCAACAATTTGGTGCTTCATGTCCCTATTCCAAAAAGGGTGAAACGTGGCCCATCATTCTCAAAGCTAAGCTAGGGACTGTTGAGTAGTTTCTTAGACATGGATTCTTGTTGAGCTACTTCATTCCCACACTATACTGTTCATCTCATGACCAAGTCAGCCAATTTTTAAAGCTCTACATCCAATTAAAATAGATATTGTTCATCAGAAAATGTGTTCTGCAATGCATTGTTACCCTATCTATAGAAGAACATAGTATAAATAATACTCCACAAGGGACTATTAACTCAAGGAAACAGGAAGCACCCATTATTGTTGGCCTATGCCCGGATGTCACTCAAGGAGAAAGGACTCAGGACACAAGATGGTGGCATAGAGGAATCTGCATTCCAAACATCTCCACGGCTTGGGATTCAAGCAGCCCGTTTGTCAGCCAGGTGCTCAAAGGATTTCCTGAAATTTTGAAATTGGACATCTTAGACACTCAAAATTGGGTACATTAAACAAGGCAGACTGTTTTGAAGCCAAGCCAGTCGGGGCAGCAGCACTGATCAACACAAAGGGAGGAAAAACAAACATTTGGTATAGAAAACTCAGATTCAAGAAGAGTCCTGAATTTAGCTGATCCAGAGACTGTACTGTGCCTTGAGAAAGGCTCTGCTTACCATCCGGCCATGAAGAGCTGAGGTGGCCACATTGAGGCTGCCACTAAAGTTGGGAGATCTGGGCAAACACTGCCACACTGTCCCAGCAAGTGCCTACTGCCTAGTCTAGGGTCCATCTACAACAAGATGGAACCAGGCACAAAAGATTTTACCCACAGGGATATGAACTGTGGGGGCCAAGGGAGCCCCAACCGACTTCCTTCCATCAGTTGGCTCTCATTTCCAATTGACAGTTCGGTGGGAATAGCAACTGCAAGACTGCTGATGGGCAGCAGAGGGGATGCAGGGTTGGCCCCCTGCTCCAGGAGCAGAGTTCTTGGGATGCTCCCAAGATCCAGACTCCCACAGAGATGGGTAATTGACACATCTTAGGGGTGTGTGGATCCTATCTCTCCAGAGCCACCGCCACCACCACCCAATGAAGCCCACCCACTGAAATGCCCCTTACAATCTCTGCAGCAGCCTCCTCTCCCCATGAGTGCATTTGGTCTACAGACAAAACAGACAGCACTTCCTAACCTTCCTCATAGGTGCGAATGGAAGCTGAGATTTCAACCAGGTGCAGATTTAGGCCACTAGAACTGGCAAGCTCAGAGAATACACAGAGGAAGGGTAACAATCCCCACCCTCTGCTCTAGCTCAGTACGTAGCTCCGGAAGAAACCAACACAGTCGGGCATAGGCAGTAAATTTTTTTTGTTGTTGTCATGAAGTACCACCTCAGTGGAGGATTCATTCATTTTTCGTTAAGGAAATGTTTGTGAGGCAGTGGCCATGCCTGCTGCAGTCCCAGCTTGGGGGGCTAAGGCAGGAGGATCACAATTCAAAGCCAGCCTCACGAATTTTCCAAGACCTGAATCAACTTTGAAAAATCCTATCTGCAGCTTAAAAAGGGCTTGGGATGTTGCTCAGTGGTTAAGAACCCCCAAGTTCACTCTCTCCGAAGAAAATTCTATTGGGGGGGGGGGGGTGTTGAAATACGTTCTTGCTATGCTGGCTGGTTCATAGACATGTATAGATGTTTCCACTCATTTTCAGCATTTTAATGTAGTTATTTTTCCTTCCCTTCTCTTGAGGGTTAGAGTTTTAGGTGTGTTTTGGTTTCGGTTTGTGTTTTTTTCTTTTGCTTTTCTCCTGTTTTCCTTTAGTCACACTATTTCTCTTCCTGTTTCTCCTGGTTTTTCTGCATTTCTTGTAGGCAGAACCTGCAGTGTCTTCTGCATTCTCAGCATTTTGAAATTGTCCCTCATCTACGTTCCTAGCACATTGTTTTCTCAACTATCTTCACCATCGTTTGGAACTGCTTTATGTGGCACCTTCCCCCATCATTAATACTGTTACAATTTTACTGTTGTAGCTCACAGTTCACACCTACAGTTTGCTTTCAAGTCAGATCTACTTCCATAGTTGTAAATTTTGACAATTTCTGACCCCAGCCTTTCTGGGTTGAGCGTGGAGGTTCGTGTTGTACCTGTCCCAGCCGGGACTGACTGCTTACTTCAGTGCTGCATGCTGCTTGCATCAGCTGTTGCTGCTGTTTCTCCCACTGTGCAACTGCTGGGAGCCTCTGGACTCCGAGTACACAGGGTAGCTACAGATACTCTACTGCTGAACTTAACTCTAATGAAATACAGCATACCCTGCTCCGTGCCAGAGAACAGCATCATCTTTACCTATGGTTAAATACAACGAAAGGAGGGACAAAATCCCCAAGTAACATCCAGCCCCCAAATCGCTAGGGGTAGATCCTCCGGGGCCACCCAGACATCTGCTACAAACAGTGAACACAAACGCTGAATACCACACCTACGAGGGGGGTCTCAATATAGAGCGTTCCAGGATGGTTTGGCAAATGAAGATGGTACTCCAAAAAGCCCCACATCGAAGAGTAAGTTCCTCCCAAAGATGCATGAAACCCTAACAGGAATATAAGGGAAAAAAGCTGACATGACACCTCCAGAAGTTCCTAATTCACAACCAACCCAAGAGATAGTGAAGTGTATAAAACCAGTTAATTCAAAAAATCCTTATAAAGTTCATCAAATCTGAAAGACCTAAGTCAGTCAGTATAGAAAATGAATGTGAAATTCAATAAGGAGGTAGGTATTAAAAAGGAACCAGGAATGAACCAAATGATTGTCAAGTTCAAAGTTTAATACAGCACGTCATGCTGAAAACATCTACCTCAAAGACCAAGAGACCAAGTGAGCAGCCAACTTTCAGAGAGCAGGGGGGAAAAAAAACCCCACATCAGAATATTCAGGAACTCTGGGACAACATTCAGAGACCTAGTTTAGTCATCATTTGAATAGAGAGGCATTGTCAGATGCAGGCTAATGGAATAAATCTTTTCAGGGCAATTACTTTTAACAATTCCAGGGGCGAGTGGTAGCTCAGCCTCTATGGCTCCTGCCTGGCATGCACAAGGACACAGGTTCAAACTACAGCACCACATATGCAACAAAAGCCATTTGAGAAAATAAAATTGTCATCTTTAAAAAAGGAATAAAATCAAACCTTCAGATTTAGATGGACATCCAGGAACAGGTATCCAGAATCCAAAAGAAAAAAACATTTTACTTAAAGTTCCTAAAAGAGAACAAGGATAGCATTTTAAAGGGTTAAATAGAAAAATGCCAGATTCCTTTGAGACAAACCAATGGTAATCACTTCTCATTTCTAAACACAAACTCTCCAAGCCAGGAGGGTTTGGAATGATATGCTTCAAGTCCTGGAAGAAAATAACTGTCAACCAAGACTGCCATATCCAAACCTATCCTTCAAAATTCAACAGCAAATGAAAAGCTTGAGATGCACACAAACGAAGAATTCTTGATTACTGGAACCAGTAGCACAGAATTTAAGTATTTCACACAGAAAACCTAGACCTCAAAGAACAAATTTCATTTGAAGAATAGCTAAGCAAAAGAGATACAGGACCAAATTAAACGTGATGAATGAAAATAGCAGGAATTGCTCGGTATCTCTTTACAATAGCATTAACTGTCAACGGCCTCAACACTCAAATACTGTGGCTGGAGGACGGCAAGCTGAAAGGCTGCTTCTCACTTGTTTCCCTGATCAGATGGAGAAACTCCAGGACAACTCCACTACTACAAGGCCCATTTTGGGGACAATCATCACCAGAACACAGCACTTGAGGAAGTTTTGTGGATGATCAGAGATTTGGGAGCATCAAGTAGAGTAGGGGCATTATTTCTAACCTGAGTGGTACACAGCAGCTGCAGCCGCCATTATTCCCAATCAGCACTGGAGCTGGAGTGGAAACAAACCATAATCCATGAGCCGATCAGCCATGGAGAAGCAGTATTCTATAAGGGATCATGCATTGGGCTCAGTTAGACACCCCTACTGCACCCTCCACTGCACAAGGTGAGAACGGTGTCTCAGTGCCCCGCAGAGGAGTCTTTTGGAGCAGGAGTCACGAGTTTAGAGCAGGCTCCTCTAACTGTGCCAGGATAGTCACTGTCCAGGCAGAACCGGGAAGAGGAGGTGCGGGACAGGCCAAGTCCCTACTTTGCTTATGGGGTACTCGGGTTTGTGGAGTAAAGGGGAGCCTTGCTCAGCCCCGTCCACCCCCACCCCAGCTGGAAGAATCGTGTGTTAATTTAAACTCTCAGTTCTGGCTCAAAAATCCTGGTGGACCAGGAATGCTACCACCGCAGAGAGCATAGAAAGCATCTCATCCCCCTGGTGCATTCAAGCCTCATGACTCCTGAGTCTCAGATCCCCAGGAAGGCTGTCAAAGGCCTGCCCTCAGGGTGCTCCTTAATCTCATCTGTTCACTGCCATCTCCTAGCAACCCCACAAGTCTGAGGACAGCCTAGTCTAACTTGAGATAACATTACAATCTGAGAGACCCTACTATCCAAACTCATGCACACAGTGAACATCTGTTCCCGAAGGGCACAGAGACCTTAGTGACCATAGCTCCAAGGTTTCATTAAGAATTTTTCTCTCCCGTTTATGACATGGATTTTAGTGCCAACTGGAAAAGTTGATTTATTCATGGACATAGAAATACTAGTTTTTCCGTGTCCATTTGGGGTTTTGTTTTTTCGTTTTTTAAATCTTTCTCCCCTCCTTGGCTGGAGCGGTGGCTCGACGTTTACAGCACTTGCCCAGCATGCGCAGGTTCGAACCCCAGCACCACATACACAATTGTCAGAGCAACAAACGCCATGTGAAAAACTCAAAAATTGATTGTCTCTTTCTCACCGTCTTCTTAAAAAAATTTTTTTCTCTTCTCTGTTCTGTGTATCCTTGTCCTGCCCACTTAGAAGACAGATTCTGGTCCGTTCATTTAGTATTTGAAGTATATTGTGCCCTATCTGCATGATTTTCCTGAGTCTCCTTCTACCCTTACGCTATTACCCCAAGCTTATCTTTCACCCTCGATGTTGGTCCATCTGTCTTTTCTTCCAGTTTTTTTCCCCCAGAAAATCCTTCACCTCTTCCACGTTCTGTCCACGATTAGACAATATAACCTTTCTACATTTCACTTGTATTACACCTTGCCTCTCAGGCTTCAAGTTAGTTTATATCTTTTGACCCCCATCATTAAGGCTCCATAAATACCAAACTCAGTAACTATTTTATGCTTTGAAGCCTTACATAGGTGATAGTATTGACTAACATTATCATTCATTCCATAGTTGGAATTAAACCGTCATATAGTCTTCACTAAATAACCAACAATACTGTTTATGGTATGCATTGGTTATTCATATTGGTCTCCTATGAGCTCATGCGTAGTTGTAGAATCTTAAGGGACACTAACAGTTCACAGATTAGGGGTTTAACTTCTGAACTGAACTTTCTTGACAATACCACAACCCAAGTAAGGGATAGGGCACAACTCCCAATCCAACAGCAAAGACCCAAGGAACATGAGAGAGATCTCAAGGCCAAGAACTCAGATTTACAGTGAGAAGCAGCCTGAGCAGACTACCTCCCCATACCAGTGTCTGTCCAGAACTTCAGTCCTACCACAGCAGGTGAGCTGGACACCTCCAAGGACCCCACACCCACATGCTACCCAGCTGTCACACGTACCTGTTGGGTCTAGATATATTGGGGCCATCCCACCACCCAGGATCTCAAATCCCAACATAGCACATATGTTGGTCCATCCTGGCCCACCACACACTTGTGGGACCCTAGCACCCAGTGATATACCTCCACTGCTGAGCTTCAACAATGCAGCTTACTGCCTAGCAACCCCATCACGGGCCAAGTCCAAGTCCTGAAACCTTTTCCCAAAAGTTGCAACACAACAAGGCTCCAGGCATCAAAAACCTTCTGGAAGCCATCAGAGATGGGGTGTCTGACCCAACCTTTGACACCCAAGAGGAATCCAGAGACTCGTTTCCACATAGGGATCCCAAATTCAAAAATCCAGAAGCCGCTCTTCAAAGATGAGGTATCTAACTGTAACAGGGTTCACTTCAAACCCACAACTGCCCTAGCAAGGAGTCCACAGGCAGGGACCAGGAGAACAAAAATCTACGATTATCAATAATCTGCTAATGAAAAGGAACAATGAAGTAAAAGAGCTAATGAAGGGAATAAATGAGAAAACTCAATAGTTGAGAAACTCATTAAAGTAACAGACATACTTAAAGGAATTTACAGCTAAAATCTGTAGTTAATCACATGAGAGGGACCATGGAAGAATTTAATAGACTAACCTCTGTATAAAATAGAACCTGTGCTATTGAGGAAAACCTCTGACAATGAGGATAGACTGAGCAAGCTTGAGCATACCAATGACAACAAAAACTGAAAACATGGCGAGAATTTTCTAAGTGTCTGGGATGAAATGATGGTTTAAGTAATTGGAATAGGGGTTAGGGATTTAGCTCAGTGGCAGAGCTCTTGCCTAGCACACCTAAGGCCCCGAGCTCGGTCCTCAGCCCTGGGAAAAGAAAAAAAAAATTGGAATAAAAGAAAATGCAATAAATGAGTGGTGTATAGAACATCCTCAAAGAAATTGTAGAAGGAACTTTTCTCATAATCAGATATGCTCATCCAAGATGCTCACAGGATGCACAATTGGCCTAATCAAATTAGAAACTCACCAAGACATCATATTCATAATGCATAAGGATATCAAAAAATATTAAAAGCAAGAGAAATGCCAAATCCCATTCAGAGGGAATCCCATCAGAGTTTCCTGCAACTTTTCAACCCAGACTCTGGAGGCAAGAAGGTCATGGAAATATTTCAACACGTGAATGAGCACAGCTTGCAGCCAAGAATACTATACCCAGGACAACTCAGTTTCAAATTTGATGGGTAAATAACTTTTTGTAAGATCAAACTAGCAGCATTTGTGACAAAACCAGCCTTATAAAAATTCTCAAGGATACATTCCAAAGTAATCATTACCGAAAACGTACAAACAGGAAGTTTAATGCAAGTGCATCCTATCAATACCCAAAACAGCATAGAACTTAATATGAAATAACTATGAACATACACACTTGTATTATAACACTGAATGTGAATGATTTAAATGTGCCTCTCAAAAGGCCAGATTAGACTGGATCAAAAAACAAAATCCAACAATATGCTGCTTACAAGAAACTCAAACAGGCAATGACATCCACAGATTAAAGGTCAAAGGATGGAAAAAGAAAACCTACCATGCATATGGCCCAAGAAAGAAAGCCAGCGTTGCAATACTTATATCCAACAAAGTAGACTTCAAACCTAATAGTGTTAGTAGTGAAGGGAATCTTACAACAGGGAGAAATAACTAGTACATGTGTCATTTCCACATAACAGTGCTCTCAAGAATGTGAATACATTACTTCATAACAAAACGAATTGTGTACCTTAACACAATAGTCCTGAGAGACTTCCACACTCCTGTGTCACCAAAAGATAGATCAGAACAAAAACACATTCCAGCCTAAACAATTCTATAAATCAAATGGACTTGAAATACATAGAATTTTCCACCCCACATCAGTGGAAAACCTCGGAACATAGATCCTTCTCCAAAATATTACATATTCTGGTACAGAAAGGAAATCTCAGCAATTATAAAGTAGATGTTATTCCATGTATCCAATCAGACCATTACGCCCTGACCCTAACAGCAAAAAACAAACACATTCATGGAGAATGAATACCTTATTAAATGACAAATGGTTCCAGGAAAATATAAGAAATCCAAAATTTCTTAGAGAATGCAAAAGATACAGCATATCGAAACTGCTGACAATATGAAAGCATTCTTAAAGGGAAACTTTACAACACTGAATTTCCACATTAAAAATGAAGAGAAATCCCAAGTAAGCTTATTCTCCATCTCAAAGCCATTCAAAAAGAACAATCTAACCTCAAAGCCAGCAGAAGTCAGGAAATAATCAAGATCAGAGGGGAAAAAATGAAATTAAAAATATGATTGATGAAACAGAATGGGTACTTTGAGAAAAATCAGAGACCCTTAGCTAATCTCACTAGGAGAGAAATGAAGCCAATCAGATAAAATCTCCAATTGCAAGGAAGCAATCACTACTGACCCTATGGAAATGAACAAATTGTATGATATTTTTGATAACTGCTCCAAATTAAATATGGAAGAAATGGACAAATTTCTAGATACAACATACGTCATTTGATAGGATTACACTCAATTCCTAAATAACCCAATAACATGCACTGAAATCCACACAGCAATTAAAAGTCTACTGGAAAGCCCAGGACCTCATGGTTTCCCCACTGATTTTTTAAACCAGTTTTAAGAACTATTACCCTCCTTATGAGGTTATTTCCAGATATTGAAAAGGTGGTAACTCTCCCACTTTATAAGGCAACCGCAACTCTGATACTGAAACCCAACAAGGGGAACCCAAGGAGTGAAACCATGGAATGGTATCAGCCTTGGCTAACTATGTGAATATACATTTGTTCTTCATTGTTTGATAATGATTCCCCCCTCAATTTTAGGTTTACATACAACTAATAAAATATAATTAAAATGTAACTACAGGGGTTGGGGATTTAGGTCAGTGGCAGAGCTCTTGCCTAGCATGTGCAAAGGCCCCAAGTTCCGTCTTCAGCCCTGGGGGGGGAAGGTAACTACAGACCAATATCCCTGATGAACTTGGATGCAAAAATCCTTAGGTTGTACCAAATTGTGTTCAAAAAGTTTATCAAGAACATAATTATGATCAAGTGGGCTTCATCCCAGGGATGCAGGCCTGGTTCAACAATGTTATTCATCACTTGAACGGAATTAAGGACAGAAACCATATGATCATCTCAATTGATGCAGAAACAGCCTTTGATAAAAGTCAGCACCCTTGTGTGTTCATAACTGTGAAGATAGGGATCAAAAAGCATTTCCACTGAACTTGGGAACTGGACAAGGCTGTGCACTCTCACCACTTTTATTCAATATTGTTCTTGAGATCCTAGCTGGAGCAGTAAGGCCAGAGAAAAACTCAAGGGATAATAGGAAGAGAGGAACTCAAACTCCCTTTTTGCCGATGATATGATCCTGTATCTGGAAGATCCAAAAATGTCCACCAGAAAACTGAAGTTAAAAATTTAGCCAAGCAGCAGACTTCAAGAGCAATACTCATAAATCAGCTTTCCTATACACTAACAGGGCAGACGAAGAAATCAGGGAATCAGTCCCATTTACAGTATCTTCTGAAAGAATTAAATGGTTGGGAATTTATCTAACAAGGGAAGTGGAAGACCTCTACAATGAAAATTATTGGACATCAAAAAGTGATATTCAAGATGACCTGAGAAGATGTAGACGTGTTCCATGCTCTTGGTTAGGGAAAAATAACAATGGCCATTCTGTCAAAAACTCTACATAAATTCAATGCAATCCCCATCAAAATGCCAATGCCATACTTTACAGGTACAGAAAAAGCAATTCTCAAATTCATTTCAAATGGTAAGAAACCCAGAATCACCAAAACATTACCAAGACAAAACAGGCGATTTTGCTACACCAGATGTGAAACTATACTGTAGATCTGTAGTAACGGACAGCATGTTACTAGCATCTAGAGTAAAAATAAAGACCAATGGAATAGAATAGAAGACCCTGAAACAAACCCACACATCTTTAAACATCTTATCTGAGACAAAGAGGGACAAAAATGTAACACGGAGCGACAGCCTGTTCAATAAGTAGTGCTTGTCAAACTGGACAGCCACTTGCATAAAGTTGAAATTAGACCCTTATCTTTAACCTTGCTTGAATATCAAATCAAACTGGATCAAGAAAAGGCATTTGTAGAGATGTATTGGGAAGAAGGCGGGGGAGGGATAAGGGCAGGTCATGAAGGGGGCTCTTGGGGTTAAATCTAAGTTTCAGAATTTATGTATTGTATTATTCCAGTAGAAGCTTGATTGTTGAAATAAATTTCTGAATGAAACAAAACTACGAATTAAACCAGCTACCTTGAAACTGCTGGAAGATAAATTAGGACCAACACTCTGGCATTTGGGAGTTGTCAAAGACTTTCTCAACATGCCTCCTTAAGTCAAAGAGGCAAAGTTCAAAATCAGTGAGTGGTATGTCAAGGCTAAAAAGCTTTTGCACAGCCAAGGCAATGATTAAAAACGTCATGAGACTTCCTACAGAATGTGCGACAATCATGGACCGAGTCTTCTGATGTTGACTCATCCAGAATCTAGAAAATTCTCAAAAATCTCAAAGTTAACCCTACAAACCCTACCAAATGGGCCAAATAGCTAAATGCAGACTTCTCAATGGAAGACTGAACAAGCCAATGAATGCATGAGAAAGTACTCTAAATCACTAGTAAACAAGTGCAAATGGAAAGTACATCAAGATTTCACCTCAGACCAGATTGGCAAAAAATATGTATAGATGCTGGAGGGGTTGTGAAGAGAAGTACACTAGCACACTGTTGGTGTAACTGCAGACTGGTACAGCCCCTCTGGAAAGCAGTGTAGAGAATCCTCTAAAAATTCTGGATAAACCCACCATATGATCCAGCTACTCCTGGGTATTTTTCCAAAGGGTTTGGAATCATATTACAGTGGCACAGAAAAAAAAAAAAAAAAAAATCAATGTTCATGCCAGCTCAATTTACACTTGCTAAATTGTAGAACCAACCCAGATGTTCCTCAGTGGATGAATGGATCCAAAAACGGGTATGTATACCATGGAGTTCTACTCAAATTAGAAACAATGACATTGCAGCCTTTGAAGGTAAATGGATGGCATTGGAAGAAATCATGTTAAGTTAGCCTAAGCTAGAGAGTCAAGAGTCAAATGGCTTCACTCATCTGTGAAGGCCAGAGCTAGACCCAGACCTGTGTGAAAGTAGTCAACTCATGTATTAGAGCCAGCAAAGGCATAACACATAACCTAAAGCATTCATAGAGATGTATCAGGAAGGAGGAGGCAGGGGGAGGGGCAAGGGTGGGAGCATCGGATGGGCTCTAGGGGGTACATCTAATTTATATACATGTTTTATTAATCCATTTGATTATACAACTAAATTTCTTAAAATGTAAAAATCAAGAAAATACATAAGCTGGCAGAATTGATTAAAAACAAGTCCCAACTATGTCTGGTTTACAGAAGATGCACATTACAGTTACAGGCTGAAAGGATGAAAATTGATAAAGTATGTGAATGGAACCTGAACACAAGCCGGAGTAGCTACTTCCATATGACAAAATAAACTTCAAAATTAATTGGACAAATAAGATCACTTTATCTTGGGAAATGAACAACCCAAGATGACATTAGATTTATGCCTCAAACTGTGGAGCAAGTCCATTACACATAGACCACTCAAATTGAGGCCTCAAATGAACCCCAGTATAATGCTGGGGGATTTCAACACTATCATTAAGTCATCCAGTCATAGAGTTAGTTATGACCTGAAAAGTATTATAAAAATCAAATGGATCTAACAGACATCTATAGTTCACTGAACAGCTAAATGTGCTTTCTTCTTGGCAGCTCATGGGATAAAAAAGAACCCATTCTGGGCCACAAAAATCAAAGAATTCCTTGCGTCTTATAATGGACATGTAGTAGAAAATGAAAACGGTTTTGAAATTTTAACAAGGGAGATCAATTACCATTTTGAATGCTAAATGGGTAGTAGGAAAAAAAAATAATCAAGGGAGAAGTTTTAAAATTCTTATACTCAAATGGGAATAGCATTGCAACATACCAGAATTTTTGTGACATTATGAAGGCAAGTCTAAGAGTAAAGTTTACAGCTTTGAGTGTCTACATAGGGGGAGAAAATCAGAATGATCCCAAATAATGTAATGATTCATCTGAAGGTCCTTGAAGAACAAGACAATTCCAAGATAATATAAGCTGAAATCAGTAATAGAGCAATGAAAAGGATAAACAGTTGGTCCTTTAAGAAGACTTATAGCCTAACTAACCAAAAGACGAAGGGATAAGAACCAAGTTAATAAAGTTAGACAAAAGGAAAAAAATACAGACACTTTGACAATCAAGTGGATCATTAAACTATTTTTGAAAACTGGCATATGAAAAGATGTGGGTTCTAACCCCAGCATATCTACAAGTCAATATTGAAGCAATCAAAGTCCAATAAAAAACTCAACATTGATTTTCTATTTCTCCATCCTCTGAAAGTTAAAAAGACCAAGACCAGATGGATTCTCAGCTCAATTCTACCAAACCGATGAATTATACCAATACTCCTTAAATCATTCCAGGCAATAGAAAGGGATGGAACACATCCCAATTCATTCTATAAAGTCATTACCACCCCAAGATCAGATCCAGATAAATATACATCAAGTAAGCCCAACTACAGACCAATAACCCTAATGACCTTAGATATAAATATTATGAAGTCCATCATATTAAGATTGTACATTATGACCAGTTTTTATCCCAGAGATGTAAGCAAGGCTTAATATATGCAAATCAATGGACATAATTCATCACAAATAGAGTTAAGAGCAAGAAAAATCAGAGGCAGAGAAAGCCTTTGATCAAATTCCAGCACCATTTCAAACAGTGACGAAACTAGGGATAGTAGGAAGTTACATCATCATAAAAGCTACATATGAAAATCCCAAAGCCAACCTCACAGCAAATACGGAGCAACAAAACATTCCCTTTGAAATCTCAACAAAATGTCTCAGCTCTCCCACTGAATGTAGTAACAAATTCTGACCGAATTAGGTAAGGAAATGGGATTAAAAACAGGTAATAAAGTCAAACTGTCACTGTTTAAATATCGTATGATCTTATTATCAAGAAGATTCAAGAAACTTCAGAATACTGCTAGAGCCAATAACTTTGGCAAAGTAGGTCTCACACACACTTAAAAAAAAAAAAACAATCATTAACTTTGTCAAACAAATGACCCTACTGTAAATAGGAGAACAATTCTATTGGCCAAAATGTCAATAAAGATACCTAGGAATACATTTAACCAAGGAGGTAAAGAACCTCAATAATGAAAACTATGCAACAAAGAAATTGAGAATAGAAGATGGAAATATCTGTCATGTTCATGGGTAGGTAGGGTATTGTTGAAATAGCTATGGTACCAAAAGCATTATGCAGATTCAATACAATCCCCATGAAAATACCAAAGACATTCTTCACCAAACTAGGAAAAAGCAGTTCTAAAATTCATTTTGAGTGGAAGATCCATTACACCCAAAATACTAAGCAAAAAAGAAAAAAAGTTAAGCAGAAGGCATCATACCTGATTTATAGATATGCTTATGTTATAGAGATGTAGCATCAAAACCTCATGGTTCTGGCATACTAAAATGCACAGACCAATGGTCAAGAGACAAACCCATACATTTATAGTGATTTGAACCATGAGAAAGGTGACAACACTGAAGAGCCTTTTTAACAAATACTGCTGCATAAACTAATTATCCTTATGCAAAAGCAATATGGACACTCATCTCACCCCAACAAGAATAAAATCCACACCCAACTCAAGACTGATCGAAAACCCAGAGGTTAGAACTACTGAACTCCTAGAAGAAAACGCAGGGTCAACATTCCATATAGGCACAGAAAACAACTTTCTCAAAACCTGTGAACCTCAGGATATAATGCCACCGGTTAACGAATGGGATGGCATCAAATTGATGAGCTTCCTCACAGAAAACAATTGGGAACATCATGAGAACCTAGAGAACAAGAGAACATCTTTCCTGGCTACTCTGACAGAACATTAATATCCCCAATGTTTTGAAAACTCAGTTAAGATAACCAAAGCAAGCCAGTTGATAAATGGGCAAATGAAAGACTTCTCAAAATGCAAATAGCCAAGTAAGTCAAAGTTTTTCAATATTAGTATTTAGGGAAACAATTATACTCAGGTTTCAATTCACTCAAGTTAGAATGGCAACCATCGAGAAAACTATGTATGCTCCAGGAGATGCAGAGAAAAAAAAAAAAAAACTTACACTGTCAGTGGGGCTACGAGTAAAGTCACTATGGCCATCAGCATGGATGCTCTTCATACAGATGAAGTATGGGGACTGGAACAGTGGCTCAGCAGTCGCGGCACTTGCCCGGCACGTTCCAGTACATGGATTCAAACCCCAGCACCTATGTCAACAGCTAAGTGTAGAAGCAATGACAGCCTTGTGAAAAACCTCAAAATTTTTTTTTGAAAAGTAGCTATGGAAATACCATATGACTCAGCTTTACCACTCCTTCAGTGTTTACCTTCAAGAACTGAAATGCTACAATGATATGTGCATACCATGTTGATAGCAGCATAATTGTACAGTTTAAACCGTGCAACCAGCCCAGGTATCCATCAGTGGATGAATGGATGAAGAATAAGTGTATATGCACGATGGAGTTTTGTTTAATATTAAGGACAAGATGCAATTATGTCATTTGAAAGAAAGTGAAGCTAGAAGTCATGTTAAAGTAAGTTGAACTCAAGGTCAAGAGACCTGTTTTCCCCATACGCAGAGGCTGAACAGGACAAAGGAAAATGTGGGGCGACATGTTTCATGAAACAAAGGGAAGTCAGTAGAGGCAAAGGACCAAAGGGTTGGAGGCTAGAATGGAGGACAGAATAGTCAAATTATAGTGTTGCATTGTGTACGTGTATGACTAACAAGTCCCATCATTACGTACAACTAATTTACCAATAAAAAGTGTAGGCGAGAAAAGGAAAGGATCCAAGTTTGGGGGCAAAGCACAAACATGCCTTTTATTCAGAAGCACCCTGCCACATTCTAATGCATAGGCAGGATTTACTCAATAGTGAACGCTCAAAGTTATTCTTGAGTAAGGCAAGGACATCCCAGCAATGAGATTAAATTCTTTAAATTTCACTCTCCACCACACATGCAACACAATTTGCTTTCTTCGATATAATTTCAT
Source organism: Aplodontia rufa (assembly GCA_004027875.1). Lineage (NCBI taxonomy): Eukaryota > Metazoa > Chordata > Mammalia > Rodentia > Aplodontiidae > Aplodontia > Aplodontia rufa. The sequence goes on along the minus strand of PVKS010022626.1, from coordinate 11,592 downwards.
GGAAGGCTATAGAAGTTGATTTTACCTAACCCTATGAGACTCTTCACCTTGTTTACGGTAGAAATGATTCTAAGGACATTTTTAACATTCCATATCATTTTCTGAATGAAGTCTCGTGGAAGTTTTCCCCGAATTATACACATTTTAATTCTCACATTTTTGTGATAAGTACTGGGAACCGTAAAAGTGATCCTGTTTTCTACTTTGGAGATTTGTACAGTTTACAGCCAAAATTGTGCTCAATCCCCTACAAGATTCTGTAGTTATGGAACAGGAACACACTTTCACTTTGGTTAAGATCTTCCAGGCAGTGAAAATATAGAACTTAAGTCCTTTAAGTCTGTTCAGACTACAGAGTCCCCAAACCAAGCCACTCACAAAATTGAAAGAACAAATTCTAGTCAATGAAATAAATGGCTTCAAAAGAGACCCAGTTCTTTTCCTTGTTCCAGTGTAGAGCTACTTTCAGTCACTTGTTAATTTGTCCAAGATAAACCGTGCATGTGCTCTGCAGCAGACATTCTGGATGGCCAGTCGGGAGATGATCAGGATGATCCAACTGTCACGTAGCTGAATACAGACTGTTAAGGGTCTGTCTGAACAAAGGAAAAAGGACCCCACAAATTTGAGGTACTAAATTTAATAGTGATTTAGCTCCTTTGTTTCTATAATGGTTAAGTCAGTGTTAACTTTAATGGACCATGGGGTGCCCAGATAGTCAAAGATCATTCTAGGTATGTCAAGATATTTATGCATGAAATTAACATTCCACTCAGAAGGCCACACACAACAGCAGATTGAGCTAGTTCCACTCACATTGCTGAGGCCGATAATTTTAACACCAAGAGGGAGGTCAGCTATGCTGCAGAATTTCCTCCTGCCTGGGCTTAAGCATCAGTTTCCTGCCATGCGACTCAGGTCAGGGAGACTACTTCCTGGGTCTTATGTTTTAAGAATAAGTGGATTCATTCAGCAATTATACATAAGATTCCACATTTTATACCAAACTGGGATTTTGTCAAGTGTACCATGTTTGAGAAACAACCAGCAAGTGAAATTGGCAGACCACAGTAACAGCTGGGGATGTCAACGTGAATAAAGCTCTATACTGTGATTGCGACTATGAGTTATTTAGGGCAGTGAAACTTTCCTTTGATGCTCTGTAATAGATACTGTTATTGTGCTTTTGTAAAATCAAACATGTGTAATAAAATGTGAACCTAAACCACGGAATTTAATGTATCGCCGAGTTCTTCAGTTTTAGCAGTTGTACTACATAATTACAAGATGTTAATAGGGATAAGTAGATAGGTACTGGGAACCTAGTACATTCTGCTCAGTTTTTCTGTACATCTGAAACTCTTCCAATAGTCTAAAGTAACAGCTGGATGGGCTTTTCGTACAACAGCATTTTCAACTTGGTTGCTGATATGGTCTAAATGTGTCTTCCAAATTGGTTATGTTGCAACTTTTAACCAGTGTGATAGGATTAAAAGGTGGGCTTTGGGAAGCAAGGTCTGAGTCGTCATGAATTAGATTAGTGCCTTTATAAAGGGTTCGAATGAGCCCATCACCCCCTTCTGCCCTTCCACAATTGGAGGACACAGCTAGAAGGCTCCATCTGATAAAGAGTAAGGCCTCACCAGGTGTCCAGGCTTCATCATCTTGATCTTCGACTTCCCAGCCTTCAGAACTTCATAAATCAGCATCAGATTCTGTTTTAAGAGCAGGCGTGGACTACGTCGTATACAGCAGCACATAACTGGCTACCATCCAAGTTTTCTTTTTAATCATGTCTAGAATTGGTTTTTTAATCTCTTGTAACCACTAAAATATAAGCATGTCATTTCGTATCTCAGATGCCACCCAATAGCTTCTTTCCCCACTGAGTGGCCGATTCCTACATGGATTAACTACTTGATAATTTGGATTGGCCACATGTTGAAGGCTTCATCACCTCCCTGTGGCACTTCTGGGAGATGGTGAAATCCTTAGGAGGTGGGGACTGGAGGAAGGTATCATTGGGGACATACCTGTGACTGGAGGAGATCTCATCTACCTGTTCCCAAGAAGTGAGCAGCCCCTTCAGTGATGTACTGCCATTGACCCAAAGCAATGTGGCAAAGCAAGCAGGGACTGAAACCTGACTCAAGATAACTCTTCCCTGTGACTTATCTCACGTACTCTAGCAGTGGCAGAAGATAACCAGATGCAGTCAGACCTTAGACCAACAATCTTGAGTCACAGCAGGGGGTGGCAACTTGCTCTTGAGCTACGCAGGTACTACATGCACAATGTGAGCAAACTTAGAAATTAGGGGGAGAATCATACCTGCTGCCTTCAATTGCAGCACAGGCAAGTTCCACTTCAGATACAAGTTAGATTCTAGTACTACATTGTCAGAAAAAAAGAAAATATGTGAACCAGATGTCCATGGACATCAGCACAGGCCTGCAGAGGATTCAGAGATGTCAGAACATGAGGCTCAAAGGAATTTAGAATTGAGAGATTTTGAAAGGTACTGAGGTTTGAGGATAACAAAGGAAACAGAACACCTCAGGTAAGACTTGGTGAGTAGGGCTGCCAGGATGCTCATTTTTAAGCTTAGCCTAAAGACTGGAAAGACTATGGTTATTTTCAGAGCTGAAAGGTACAGAGGCATTTTTTTCCCCTCCAGAGAAATTTTGAGCAATGATTTACTAATTGGGGGAAACCCAATAATTTAACTCATCAGTCACAGACATGGATATCAGGCTCCCCTGGTATCCTGAGGAGACTGAACCTTCCATCCTCTGGTTACTATGCCAGATAATGGATTCCTGTGTTTCCAGTTGGCTCTTCCAATTGGAAGCAGTGGCACAGAATTGAACGAAGGACAGAATGAAGTTGAAGTATCTGCTCCCAAGCCCACTCCTTGCCGTACCAGGAGGCCCTGCACGGTCATCTCATCAGGGTTCCAACATGGGTGGTAATGGCCTCCCCCACCAGCAGTACCCAGCTTACATGATGCTCTGTGGCATCTCCACATTCTGTGTATGCCTACACTAAGGTCTCCTCAAATTGCCCCAAACAGATGTACCCCATCTACTCCCTGCAAGGGCAGTAGCTGATAAATACCACCGAGTTCCTGGTATGAACCTTTGGAAACCCCCAGTCCAATGGTTCAGGGAAAAATTTTGACTGGGGCAAACTTTTTCAGCAATTAGTTATGTGAGTGAGGAATTAGTGCTGTAACGATCTTAGATGGCTTGCTGACCCTTTAGAATTTTTCAAATGAAGGGTGCCAGAAGTTTGGTTCAGAATCAGTGACACTCCCAGTACCTTGAAGAAACACCATTAATTCAATGAGAAGTAGCATAGGCTGCAACTACCAAAGTAACTACTCAGACCAAACCCCTCTTGCTGAGGCTAAACATTTGAGGTTAGTTGCAAACAATTTCTTTGAATTTTAACTCAGAAGCCCAAAAACAGTAACTTAACAGTTCAGAAGAATTAAAGTTGAAATGAAGTAGATCTTCGATTTTTTTTCCCCAAAAACTCATGAATATACTTGTGATAGTCAATTTTATGGATCAAATTGGCTGAAGTAAATGATGCCCAGGCAGCTGTGAACATTTCTAGGCATGCTAGGTATCCCTGTGCTTTGATTTAGTTAGTAAGATATCCCCTAAAAGGTCATGTGAAATAATGCAAAAAAAATGTTCACAAGTTAAATGAGATTCACATTATAAGAAGTGATACCTATTTGGATTAATCCACTGGTATTGATGGTAACCGTAGGCAGGTAGGGCAAGATTTGAAGAGGTAGCTTACTAGAAGCATGACTTTAAGACCAGGAAAAAGATTGAGGTTCCTAATGTCCTGACCTGCTTTCCTCTGCCACCCCCTTTCCACCATGAAGGTCCACCGTTTCTTGGGCCCAGAGCTATGGAGTCAGCTGACAATGGATTCAATTTCTGAAATCAAGCCAGAATCCACATTACTTCCTCCATATTCTTATCAGATCTTTTGATCTCAGCATTCAAAGGCCAACTCCAACAGTCAGACCACCTTTCGAGGAGGCCAGCATTTCAATTCAATATACTGAAGATCTATCATTAATGCGGGTATCCATTAAGGACTCAAATGGAACACCACGACAGAAAAGAGAAAATTCATTCCCCTTCCAATTTATCTATGGTCTGCTACCTTGAGACATCAATGCTCCTGGTCCTTGAACCTTTGGACTCCCAGACTTCTACCAGCTCCCCACACCAGGTTTCAGGCCTTCTGTCTTACTGAATTACACCATCAGCTTTCCTTGGTCCCCAGCTTGCTGACAGGCATGCACTGGGGCTTTGACTTTTCCTCTTGAATCATTTTTATATGGCTAGTTTTTCAATTTCCAAACTACATTGAACAATATAGCAGGTCCTTATTTGGCGAAGTCGATTATGGCGTCAAATTTGTCTTGGGAAGACAATAGTTTTGGAATTCATGTACTATTCTGATCCACTTCAGCTACTAGAAGCCAAATACATTACCAGCAGCAGCTCCAGGAGGTGCACAAAGCGGAGGCTGGCAATGGAAGAGCGCTGGAAGGCATGGGAGGATTGCTGTGGACCAAACCGATCACCTCCCCACCCCTTGGCGGGAGACACCCGAACAGGCCAAGTTCAAGTGTCTCCACTGGGTGTACCTGGGTAAAATCTTCCCCATGATGGATAAATTGTCTAGCGTTGTTTCCCCACAAACTGAACAGCATCAGCACTCAAATCACAGCTACAACTGAAAACTTCTCCAGGGGAAGACAGCAATCCTCATTAGGAACCACTGGGTTAAAAGAAAAACCCCACCTAAAAAAAAAATTCTTTTCCTGTTCTTAATGTTTCCTTCCATGTGTAAGGAGCCCCATTAAAATAACTGATTCTTGCCAAATCTTTACCCTCTCAGGTTCTCAAAATGGAGTTCACCCATCCATCACTGACTCCGAGAAGCTCCTGAGATTCACCTCACCCTGCAGGACAGCACCCAGATTCCCACGGTAGGACAAAGCACCCAGTGCGGGAGAACATTATCCCCCACTCATTTAACTCCAAAGGAATAACGGGGTCCATTAAATACACAGGAGATCTTGGTGGAGGCGCGGCACTCTGCCCCACAACCAGGGGGAGGGGAGCTCCTGCGGAGGAGAGGGAATAGAGCAAGGGAGCAAAGTTTCCTAATCCAGTCCCCTAACCAGGCCAACTCCTTGATCTGCTGCTCTTAATCTACCTAATCTTGCATAAAGTGCTGGGAATTAATTGCTAACATTAGCGAACCTGTAGCTGTTGGTGCAGTGGCCCCCCACTGTGAATTTCCCTGAGGGTGGGGCGCCCAGAAAAAAAAAAAAAAAAAAAAAGCCACCAAACACTTCCTGGGCCCTCAGGCATCACGGCCAGAAAACCAGAATCTATGGCCCGAGACTGGGCCCTTTCCCAAACGGTCTGTGTGGTGCTGGGAGTTCCTGCTCCACTTCTGGTCGCTGCCCAAAGAGCCTAGGAAGGAGAGGTTTTGGCACAAGATCTTTAACTCAACCACGGACAGTAACTCTCCACCCATGCCCTCGGGTTCCAAGTGCCCATTTTAAGGTCCTTTAACCTAAGTGCTCGCACCAGCATGGGAGAGCAGGGTAGGGCGGGTCACCCAGCAGCTTTACGGGGACTCAGTACCCAAGATCAGAAACAGAAGTTACCAACCCGCCCAACTGGCCATCTGCCCTGGGGGCTATAGTGAACTGCCATTCACCTGTCCAGCTCGCAAACCTCTGTTGCAGAGCTTCTGCCTGCCCTCTACACACCTGTATAGGAGGAGCCTGAGAACAGAGCTTGCTGCAGCGGGGCTCAGCCCTCTAACGGTGATCCTCTCCTTCAGCCTCTGCTGGATATCTGCCTCAGGAACCTTCGAATATATGGAGCAGACAAGCTTCCCGTTAGCATCTGAGGCTCCTTGCATAGCCAAGGCTTCTAGGCTTTGACCTCACTAGTAGGGCGCCTCCTAGTGCTTGCAGCTGAGAACCACATAAGCACTGGCCCGATCTGGACCATCCTTCATGGGGCTTCAGGCAACCCCACACCACAGAACAACTCTTGGGACTTCTGAAGATCACAAGACTCACAGAGTGGGTCACCAGTGATCCTGAGGAAGCGAGTCTCAGGCTGGTCACTCTCCTTGGATCAGTCAGAGACCCACGCATCTACAATAGGATCGGCTCCATTGTCTACAGCTTCTGAGCCTCAGGTCCAAGAAATCTCCAGAGTGTGCATTGGCAGAAAGCAACCATCTCAGGATTACAGCCCAGGGGGAGCTGGATAGCCCTTTGCAACAGAAACTTTTGAGGAGATCCGCTAAGAAAAACCAGGCCACCGGACTCAACCAAACTGCTTCTCCCCTGACAAGATCAACTGCGAAGAATCCCCAGCTTGAGGTCACATTTGAACGCAACACCCCATGGTACATACTTGACTGAAGGTCCAGAAAAACTCAGAACTTTACCACCTATTTTTGTGGGGTTTTTTTCTCTTCAATTTTTTTTTTCTTAAAAAAAAATCCAGCTGGAATATTTTTAAATTTTTAACATGACTGTGGGTTTGGGGGTTTTTTCCTCCTCTGCTCCTTTCTTACTATACAAATACTGAATTTGGTGTTGGTGGATGTAAATATTTATCTGTGTATTGGTGATTGGCTCATTCTCTAGGTCTTATTGAACCCTACTGCTAACCTCTTCCTCCACTCTACTCTGGTAATCCCTAAATATAAGCATCTTTCATTCTCACCGCAAGTCTTTACCCTACCTGCACCCCAGTTTTGTTTTCCTTAGTCCTAATAAAATAACCTACTCCCCCCTAATCCCTAGTTCCCCTATACTCTAAGGTAGAATTCTCCACCGGTGCCCTCCGGTTACAAAGAAGTGTGATTTTCTACCTCGCCAATTCACCTCCTTTACTTCCTAGTCATTCCTTCTCCCAAATTTCAGAGAGACCATAATACCTGAAGAAATAGACACTTCAAAACGGGTACTTGCTTGCTATCATAATATACAGTGAGTTCTCTCAAAGCTGCTACTATTGGTGCTAATCATCAGCTCATCTGTATTAGTTAAAATGGACTAGTATTTGCACCTATAGTCTCTCAGATTCTGACAGAACAGTCTGGCATCTTTAGGTCTGTCTTGACCAAATAGCTACCCATCACAACGAAGCAAAGCCATAAGAAAGTCCAATTACTCCACCAAGAGTAACAAGGCTGAAATAAAAGACAAGCTCTCTGACTCAGAAAATGAGGAAAAGAAATAACTCTCCTCCTCAACCCCAGAGCTCACCAACCAAGGATCCCATAGCCGGGGCCCTAGATGAAAACCAAAGACATTGTATCATTATGATTAGTAACGCAATCAAAGAGCTGAGAGAGGAAATAAGGAAAGATCAGAATTTCAAGAGATGAAAAATTCTACAGGGAAATTAAGGAACAATTCCACAAGATGAAAGAATCTGTACAAGGATATTGAAATTCTGAAAAGAGATGTAGCAGAGCTAACAGGATTGAAAAACAAGTTAACAAATTCAAATCTTCACTGGAAGACACCAACACCAGAGTATACTCCACTGAAAATAGAACTTCAGCACTTGAACTAGTATGGGACAATGAGGATTGCCTAAGCAACATAGAATTCAAAGAAAACCAGGATAAACAGCTTATGTTACATAATCAGAACTTCCAAGTAATTTTTGATGAGATGAGGCATAATAATCTGAGAATCATTGGCCTAGAGGAAAACTCTGAACAGCAAACAAGGATTCAGAAACCTTTAAGTGAAATCATAAGTGAGAAGTTGCCTCATTTTGCTATTGATCTGGAATACCACATCCAAGATGCTTAAAGAACACCAAATAGACATCAGTGGAGAAACTCGCCAAGACATATCGTTTACAAATTGAATAACAGAAATTAAAGAGTATTCTAAAAGCTGCTAGAGGAAAGCCCCAAATCACATTTAGAGGCAAACCAATTCGGAGCACTATAGATTTTTCAGAGCCAACACTGAAGGCCAGAAGAGCTTGGAAGAGTATCTTTCAAGTGTTATGAAACAACTTCCACCCAAAGTTAATATACCCTGCAAAACCCAGCTTCAAATGCTATGGGTAAATCAAATACTTCAACGATAAACTCAAGCTAACAAGATACATGAACACCAATCCTACGCTACAAACTATTCTCAAAGATGTTCTCCATTTAGAAGAAAATGCCAATATCCTAATTTTTTAAACAAGTGTGAGTCAATCATTTTACACAAGATGACTTCCAAGATGACTCAAAACTCCAATTCATACAAAGTCAGAGACAGCCTTCCATATCTATTCTAACTTTGTGAATGGACTCCATGCCCCAATTAAAAGACAGACTGGCCAATTTGATCAAAAAACAAAATCCAACAATATGTTGCCTGCAAGAGACATTTCATACTCAAAAATAGACATGCTGAAAATGAAAGGTTGGCAAAATGTCTACCAGGCCTGTGGCCCCCCCAAAAAAAAAAAAAAGTTGATTTTTATCAGAAACTGGAATCGCCACACCAATTTCCAACTGAAACTAGTCAAAGGACAAAGAGGGTCACTTTATCATACTCAAAGGCACAGTCCCTCAAGAAGACATAGCATTAACATTCATGCCCCCAATTACAACCCCCCCAAATACATGGAAAAAATACTTAAGGACATTAGTCCCCTCATTAATCTCAACACAATTCTGGGGGACTTCACACCACTATCAACTCTAGACAGATCATCCAAAAAAATAAAGATGTCTCCAATCTGAACTACTCTATTACACAATTGGGCTTAACAGACATTTACAGAATATTCCATCCTCAGACAGCTGAATTTACCTTCTCATCGGCCCATGGATCCTTCTCTAATAGACTACATCCTAGTTCACCGAGATAATCTTAGCAAATGTAAAAAAGTGGATATAATCCCATGTATTCTGTCAGATCATAATGCTATGATCTTACCAAGAACAGTTATTCAATTTCCAAGTATTTGAGTAGTTTCTAACTCTTGAAGGATGGGTAAAAGGAAATGAGAGCAGAAATTATTCTTGGAATTGAACGAGAATAAGGAAACAACATACCGAAACCTCTGGGACAGTATGAAGGCTTTCTTAAGAGGTAAATTTATAGCACAGTGCATACATCAAAAATCTAGAAAGAGCAGATTAATAGCCTTATGCTTCAACTCAAGCAACTGCAAAAAGTAACGATCCAACCCCAAAACTAATAAAAGGCTGGAAATTTTCAGCTCTGACTTTGTTATCAATGAAATTGAGAAAAACTATATGAACTATTAACTAAGACTTGGTTCCTTGAAAGAGTGAAAAAAAAAAAAAAACAGATCTCTTGCCAACCTCAAAAAGAAATGAAGCAAATCAACAAAATCAAAGATGAAAAAGGGGATATGACCAGACTCATCCAAGATTCAGAAGATTATCAGAACCTATTTCGAAAATTTATACTCTGCCAAGTTTGATAACCTGGAGGATATGGACAGGTTCTTGGACACACAAGACATCCCCTTTTTAACACAGGAGGACACTGAAAACCTCAACCAACCTATCAGATAGTGAAATTGAAGCAGCAATCAAAGCTCTCCCCAAAAAAGAAAAGCCTATGTCCGGATGGATATATGGCAGAATTCTACCAAGCTTTCACAAAAGAACTAACACCCATCCTCTACAAGCTCTTCCAGGAAATTGATAGAGAGGGATCACTCACACTTCATGAAGCAAATATTACACTGATTCCAAAGCCCAACAAAGACACATCAAGGAAAGAAAACTACAGACCAATTTCCATGAACACTGATGCAAAAATCCTTAATAAAATTTTAGCTAATCGGATACAAAAGCACATTAAAAAGATAATCCATTTTGATCAAGTGGGCTTCATTCCAGGGAAACAAGGCTGGTTCAACATACGCAAATCAATGTGATTCACCACATAAACAATTAAAAACAAAAACCGTATAATCATCTCAATTGATGCAGAGAAGGCATGTGATAAAATCCAACACCACTTTATGCTCAAAACTCTGGAAAAGATAGGGATCAAGGGAAGATACTTTAACCATGTCAGATCCATTTATGACAGACCCACAGCCAACATTATCCTCAATGGAGGAAAACGGAAAGCATTTGCACTGAATCCAGGTACTAGACAAGGCTGTCCACTTTCCCCACTCTTGTTTCATGTAGTCCTTGAAACCCTTGCCAGAGCCATCAGGCAAGACAAGGAAATCAAAGGTATTCATATAGGAAGAGGAAGTTATCTCTATTTGCAGACATGATTTTATACCTAGAAGACCCAATAACATCAGCCAGAAAACTCCTAGAGCTTATAGGTGATTTTAGCAAATAGCTGGCTACAAGATCAACTCCACCAAATCACTAGCATTTCTTTACTCCAGCAACAAATCCGCAGAAGAAGAAATCAGGAACTCTCTCCCATTCACCATTTCCTCAAAAAAAAAAAAACCATGAAATACTTGGGCATTAACCTTACCAAGGATATTAAGGACCTCTACAAAGAAAACACTAAAAAAAGAAATTACAGAAGACCTCAGTAGATGGAAAAACATTCCATGGTCATGGTTAAGCAGAATAAAAATGGCCATTCTACACAAAGCCCCCTACAGATTCAATGCAATTCCCATCAAGATACCTATGGCATTCTTCAGAGATATAGAAAAAGCAATTCCCAAGTTCATAGGGAATAAGAGGAGACCCAGACTAGCTAAAACATTACTCTATAGAAAGGAAGAAATAGGGGGTACCTCAATTCTTGACCTGAAATTATACTACAGAGCTGTAATAGTAAAAACAGCTTGGTATTGGTATCAAAATAGAACTGGAGATTAGTGGAACAGAAGATCCTGAGACAAACCCCCATATATTTAACTATTTGATATTTGATAAGGGGGCAAAAGCATAATGTGGAAGATGGCCTGTTCAACAAATGGTGGACAAATTGGACAGCCGTGCGTAGACAACTGAAGCTGGATCCTTATCTTTCACGCTGAACAAAAATTAAATCAAAATGTCAAAGATCTGGATATTAAGCCAACAACTTTAAACTTACTAGAAAAAGAAGTAGGGCCAACACTACAGGACATAGGAGTTGGCAGCACCTTCCTCAAAACTCCCATAGCTCAAGTAGTAAAGTCAAGAATAAATGGGATGCAATTAAAGTAAAAAGTTTCTGCGTAGCCAAAGATCTAGTCAAGAACACCAAGAGAGAACCTACATCATTAGCTATAAGGGAAATGCAAATCAAAACTTCAATGACATACCACCTCACTCCTGTTAGAGTGGCAAAAATGAAGAATACAAACAATGAAAGATGCTGGAAGGGCTGTGGGAAAAGAGGAACACTGTTACACTGCTGGTGGGACTGCAAACTGGTTCAGCCACTATGGAAAGCTGTAGGGAGAATCCTCAAAACATTAAGGATGGAACCACCTTATGACCCAGCTATCCCACTCCTGGGAATTTTCCCAAAAGACTTAGAATCAGCATGTTATA
>PVKS010022625.1:0-33464 GCA_004027875.1 Aplodontia rufa | reverse complement strand
GAGTGGAATAGCAGGGTCGTATGGTGGAGTCATCCCTAGTTTTTTAAGGATTCTCCATACTGCTTTCCAGAGGGGCTGTACCAGTCTACAGCTCCACCAGCAGTGTGTTAGTGTGCCTATTTCTCCACAGCCCCTCCAGCATCTATTGTTGTTTATTTTCTTCATCTTTGCCATTCTGACTGGTGTAAGGTGATATCTTAATGTGGTTTTCATTTGCACACAAATGCTTTTTGAACAATCGTTGTAGAAATGGAAATAGAAACAGCTGCGACAGTTGACTGCAAAGATTAGAACTAGCAAGGGAGTGATAAGCAGGAGACACCCTGGTGGATGATGAAGTCAAAGAGAGGAAAGACACGCAAAAAGCCCACAGAACATTGTTGCAAGCTGGGGCATGGAGCTGTGTGATTTCAGGCACTTGCCCCAGGAGGACATGCACGGGCACGTGCATTTGCTGCTCAATAGCCCCTGAGTGAATCAGCATGATGTTGGGGAGGCCTGGCAAGCAGCAGAGTTTAGCAGGTGAGGAAGGGCTTGCTCACTGCATAGAGGGCAAACAAAGCCATTTTTTGCCTGTGTTTCAATACCATAACTCTACTGGTAGATTTAGCTTCATCTGTAACACTGAACTATCATTATTAAAACATTGGAAAATGCATTATCTACTTCAGAAATTCTTCTCATTAAATTATTTAAAGGAATACTTTGGTCACTTAACTGTTTCTGGGAATACTTACAAAAGGGAAAACCGAAATTGTAATTGGGATTTATAATCCTGGATCCGAATTGAGTAAATTAAAATAAATAAGACAGACTATAGTGGTTTTATTAAAAATTACAGTTCTGGGGCTGGAGTGCTTGCCTGGCATGCACAAGTACACGAGTTCTGACCCCAGCACCACATAACCAATGAAGTCTCAGAGCAACAAAAGGCACATGAAAAACTAAATAAACATTCTCTCTCTCTCTCTCTTTCTCTCTCTTACTGTCCCTCTCTCTTAAAAAATTACAGGTCTGGATCCTTTGTTTCCCTGCCTTTTCATCTAATAGTCGGTATTTCTTTATGTATGAATATGATCACACTGTGATATCCTATGTCTTTTAGCTTAAAAAGATGGTTTTGCTTTTGACTTCACAGGTACAGAAGAGCTTACTCACCTTTCTCTAGTATTATCATATTTATGCGATTTTTTTTATTTCAATGACATATGGATATTTGAATTTTGAAAGAGCACCTCTCAATCTGAGAAACTTTTTTGGCACAAAGACAGGAATTCCAGATGCATCTGGGGAGTTGTGCTGTGCTTAAAGATTAAGAGCCCACGGACTGATAAGTTTCCCTAATAAAAGTACCAAGAGTCACTTCTTTGCTTCTTTTGATAATGATGTCCACATCTTATCAAAGGATGCTAATTTTAGGGAAATGGGAAATAGTAATGTAAAAGGCATTAGAAAAGATGCGGCAATATAGAGAGGCAGTTTGCTATTGTCAGTCTTTGTAAAAGTTTATTCTTTGAACCAGGCCTGAAATGCTCCTTGTCTTGGGATTTTTCATAACCGACTCCTTTTTATCCTTACAATTCCGTTTAAATATCATCCTTAGAGAGGCTTTCTGAGGAGGGCTAGTTCACAAAAACGGGCTCAAACTTGAGGACGGGAAAAAATGATTATCTTTGAACAATGTCATTTTTCCTTTGCGTAACTGGTGACCCAGAAAATAAGCAATGCAAAAATACAGGAAATTAACATTGTAATGGTAGGGGTGGAGACAAATTCCTGGAACCTAGACCCTCCTGTGTTCAGTGGAGTTGGGTGAGGGACACTTCAGGTGAAAGTTTGATTTTTAATCCTGTTTAGGTTAGTATGGGAATTGGCATATCAACTCATGGGGTCTGCCTTATTGAAAAAAATTTCATTTGATTGCCAGGTGTCGTGGTACATGACCGTAGTCCCAACTACTCTAGAGGCTAAGGGAGGAAGATGGCAACTTCAAGACCAGCGTTGGTAATTTAGTGAGACCTTGTCTCAAAAATACAACAGATAAAAAAGCTGGGTGAATAGCTCAACGGTAGTGCACACCTGAGTTCATTTTTTTGATTGTTGTGACCTCTGGCCTTAAAGGATTTCATTGCAGTGGATCTTGCTGTTCTTGTAGATTTTTCTGGTGTCCTGGTTATTTCTCTCAATTATGAATAATATTCATAATTACTTACTTTGTTTCAGTGTTTAATTATTGCCTGTCCCTTGAAAAGATATTTCCAGCTGGGTGGCAGTGATGTGGCTTCTCTCAAGTACCGTCTAATTGCCTAGCACTGGGCTTGACACTCGAAGGCCTTGAGTTTCCTGTGCCCACAGCATCTCACTTGTGATGCTCTCAGGATTGTATGTGTCATGAGGGGGGACAGTGTTCTAAAATTATGTAAGCCAGACACCGTATCACTGGTTTTCCTTTGCTAGATCTTGTCTAAGAGGCCTAGGTCCTGGGATCTGGGGGTAAGTTAAACAGGGGTAACAACACAGTTATAAACATCCATAACTTTTTGGAACCTGGGAAATTAAGAAGAATTTTTCAATGGCAGATGTCTTACTATTTTTTTTCTCAGTCCTGCATACTTCATTGCTTTTGAAGTGTACATTTTTCTAATTTGTCCTGCTAATTTTGCCAGCGTTTTAGCACTGTAGCACTGTAGTTCAGATAACAGGCTCTGGATTGAATTGCCTATGGTTTTTGTCCTAGATCTGCTGCTTTCAAGCTATGTGCTTTTTGGTGGTCACTTAATTTCTCTGATTTCACTTTCTTCACTTGTAAAGTGAAGCTAATAATGGACTATCTCATAAAGTTCTGATAAAGATGAGATGAATTAATATGCTTAATGTGTTTAAAACTATTCTGGAAGAGAGTGAGCATTCACTGTGAGCTCAAATAAACAAAGACATAATTCTGGGATTAAAATTAATGTTACATTTCTATTATGTTGCACATACATTTGGAAATATAAAAGTAATTATTTTCTAAGGTTCTCTCTTTATAAAGAGTCAAGGGCTACCTTAGTTAATGATACAGATATTTTTAAAATTGAAAGGATGGGGAAGTTTGGCTCCTAGTATCTTAGGAACCTAAGGTCACAAATATCTGCTGTAGGGAGTTTTTAAAACACAAACTTTTCTGAATTCATAATCAAAGTGATTGAAAACCTTCACAGTAGTTACCCCTGGAGGCTGCATACATTTCAACTCTGCTGGAATTGCTCAATAACATGTTTAAAAACTGCTCTTTTGGATTGCCTTCCAAACAACTTGACCATCTTTACAAGGACATCTGCCTTTTTATTTTGTAGTTAAATCTCATTTTAGATTCAAGATGGTATTTCTCAATTTTATCATTCACCTGATTTATTGGACATGACAGTGAATAATTTCAATTTTTCTAAAAGCATCCACTGACAAAATATGAACATGTGGCTTTCTGAGGACAATAAAGAGTCTTTAGTAATGTTCTTAAAGGTAGAATTCCAAAAATGTTCTGAGCATATGGCACCGACATTGGGATAAAGTGCAATCTTCCATGGTTGTCACTTTAAGGGGAACAATACCTACTTGGATGTATAAATTTGAATATTTATTATCTTAATAGCTAAATTTAAGACGACTCAAGGGGCCTTGTTGATTCTTTGTTTTTGAAATATGTAACTAGTTTTAAGCCAAAGTTCATTTGAAAGCATGAATTCTATTAGCTAAAAATAAAACAAAAACAACTAAACAAACCAAATAAAAAACAGAACAAACAAACAAAAACTTCCAGCAATACCAATATGCAATCTGTTTGTCCTCCCTGCAGTTTGCCAGTAGGCATTTATCACTCTAATTACACCTATTCAAAATCTTCATTTCCAGCATTAATGCTACCTAGATAAACTCTCAGAATGCAAATAAGATTGGCTTATGTTAAAAACATGAAATCATGGTCAGTCATTGTGCCTTCCTGTGGATGGAAATAAAGGAGATATTTCCCAAAGGACTAGGTTTTGGAAATTGTGCTCCTAACCAACAACTCAAATGCAAATAAATCAGAGGTAGAGTAATAGTTCATTATAAAGGGAAATTGTAACATAAAGTTCTCTACTTTTGTCTGAAACAATAAAATTATATACTAAATCCTATAAAATATCCAAAATATACTAGATTAACCACTTTAAAGAAGATATCAATGAACAACAAAATATTCACATAGGAAATAAAGTCTCTAGATGTGTAAGTTTGATTGGAAATTAATGTCTTACAAATAATAAATGGTGATTATTCATTTAATTATAAAGGTTTTAAAAATATGTGGGATTTGGGAGGAGATGAATTCTAGGGCCCATGTCTCTGAAATTATCTATAAACGTAATGACCTTTTTGCATTTGCAGTTGGGTATGTAAAAAGAAAAAAATCATACCATTGGCCTTGGCCTTGGAGTCACTGGTGTTCAATACACGTGCTAATGATGTTGATTTATTCATTCAAGAAATGTGTATTGGATGTATACATGCTCCAGATTCTGTTCTAGACATTTGGGCTATTGTAAGTGGTGGAGAAGATCAGGAGTCAACAAAGGATGCTGAGGGGAAGTAGAAAAGAAAATCGGGTGAGTGTGATGTCCTGAAAGTCAAGGGAGGAAGATATTTTAAGGAATTTGGATGATTTGCATCAAGTAATGTGAAGATTAAGAACTAACCACGTGTTTATCAAAATGAAGCATCATTTGTGCCATCAATAGGAGTGGTTCTGGTGGAAGTACAGGCCTGATCCAGAGAAGATGGGAATCTAGAAATTGGATATAGGAGTTTATACAATTCCTTTAAGGAAATTTGCTGAAAAGGGTTAGGGGGAAATGAGGTCATAGGAGACCAAATTTCCTGTGGGAATAGGAAGAAGAAAGTTAATTTTAGAAAAGAGAAATCAGTACATTTGTTTTCCTGGTTGTGATTTGTAGAAAGATTCTTAGCTAATCTAAGAGAAAATACAGAAGAAAGAAGAGGGTGGGTCAGTGTTCCTGAGTAGGCATGAGGAGATGGGATTAGCGCATTATTTGGGGATTGGTCTTAGCTAAAAGTACAGACAATTTATCCAGGTTATGAAGAAAGGAGGTAGAGTATGTGGGTGCAGATTCCAGTGGATGAGTAGATTTAGCAGTGGATACTATTCATCTTTTAATTTTTTTTAAATGTTCAGAGGGTTTGGTATTGTTAAGAATCACACCAAAAACCTTTAGCTGAAAACAATATGTCAATCAATTTGATACTCTGTCAACAGTCATTAGAATGCTTTACTCTTCTTTGGAAGCTCATTGAAAGCACTTAATAACAAACCTTCAAAACGTGTTTTAAATTTTCTTTCCTAGAGTGGGTATGAGACAGTTATGGAGCAGTGCTGTGACTGAGCTTGCACTTTGCTTATAGTTTGACAAATCACTGAATGAGTTTATAAGGACTTGAATCACCTAGATGTAGCTGTCAATTTAGGAACTTGAAATGATTGCATTGCAGATATGAATAGTGATAAACAATGGAAAATACTAAGGGGTTTGAAATACTGGTTCAGACTATCAATTGAGCTAATAATTTTGATGTTCTCTTGTTAGCTGCAAGGGTAGCTTGACGACTCTTTGGGTTTTTTTTTTTTTTTTTTTTTTTTTTTTTGGGTATGAGGAATTGAACTCAGGACCTAAAACATGCTACACAAATGCTCTACCACTGGGCCACACCCCCACACCAACCCTTTTCTTCTTTATTTTTTTTAAATTTTACTTATTTTTCAGGGCTGAGGACCAAACTCAGGGCCTTGTGTGTGTGCTAGGCAAGCTTTCTGCCTCTAAGCTAAATCCCCAACCCCTCTTCATTTTTAGTGATAGAAATATTGTAAAGTGTATGGCATGAAAATATAAGACCTGTCTTTGGAGAGACATTACATAATAAGTTTTTAAGCATTTGCACTGGTTTATACATTAGTTAAAAAGGAGGCAAATATTAATTTTCATTTAGTAATTAATAAGTAGATATACATCTACGTTATGCAAATTTGTGCTGAGCTCTATAATGATGTTATTTAATGTCAAGTGGAATTCACTGCCTTGAATTAAAATGAGAAAGAAAGACATAAATTCTATAGTTGGTTATAGAAAGAAGAAAATCACCATGGTCTGGAATAGTTGTATAAAACTTCTTGGATGAGAAAAGGTAGAACTTGGGCTGGAACTTCAAGCTGAGTCTTTGTCTTTGCACCTAAGGTAAGAAAAGGATATATCTGAACTGAGAAAAGTGCTTGGCACATATTAAACCTTGACAAACACCTGTTTGATCAATTTTCTATATAATATATGCAAATATTAGAATATTTTTTTCCAAGTCTTTGAAAGTGGCAAGCCAACTGAGAATAATCATGAATATCTATTTATCTATCATCTATCTGTGAGTTAAAAATTCAGCTTTGCTAGCACTATCTAATCTTAATGATTAGAAATCTAATATTGGCTCAGACTGAAGGGATTATGAATACCCTGAAGGATTTATGAAATGTTCTAATGAAAGTGGCATATTTCTGGAAAAGACTGAACAACCAAAGGAGGGATACTTTTGCTCATCCATCTTGATCTAACTGAAAATATTTTTCTTGGAAAATGAATACTACAATTGGGATTATATCTTCTTTAAAAAATTATCATATTTAATAAGAATGAACATGGAATAATTAAATGATTGTAGGAAAAAGGTAAAGAATAGATAAGTTCTTCAGTTGACCTTGAGGCTGTTACTAACATTGGTAGCAAATCTATTTCAGTCTCCAGCTATTTCTGCATTGCCAAGGAAAATATCTTATTCACAGTGTTGAAGGAAGTGCCTTCTCTTTCCAAATCAGCAGACTGCTCAAAGTGATGCCAACTGTTCTGTTTAGAAACCTTACTGTTCTTCAAACTGTAAAAGTATGCTTATATTTTTCCTAAGTACAAACATATTTTCTTTGATTTTGCCATATAATTCTGATGTGTGGTAGAGTTTGAAATTTTTCTATTAGATTATAGGTGTATAAATGACTGCCAGGAGATTTTGTTCAGAGTCCAATTTCCTATATAGCTCATCATTTATTTGTAGGAAAACCTTTCCAATTCAATCCATTAATTGAAATTCTTCTAGAAAATCGCTAAGAGTAACTTAAGTGGACTAGAGGTGAGAGACTACTTAAAAATCATGTTGAATTTTATCCCCTGGAAAAGCCCAGATCTGAATGTGAATTGAAACCAAGGGAGACCAGTCTTTAATAAAATGAGCCTAAAGGCCTGGCCTAAAGGTAGCTGTGTATGGGTAACAATATTCAGGCAGCTTTGTGAGAATGATAATATTTAGGTAGCACATAATTATAAAAGATAGCATCTAAATGTTATCCAGCTTAATTTAGAATAGAGGATGCAATGATGAGTGAGGTTTGATGGATCCATGGAAGTATCTGTGATTAAAGAACTCTGTCAAGGGAATAAAGCAAATGATGGTGGCAAGATGGAGGATATTTGCAGAGCAAAAACTGAATATGTTACCAGCAGCTGTTGGTCTTCTTGAAAACCTGAAAAAAATAGTGGGCTTAACTTAGCTCTCTGATCCAACAATGCTAGCAATGACCTGTTTTAGAACTGTGGTTTTTAAAACGGTCATTTGGATGCTTCTATGAAACAGTATTTTAAAGATTGGGCCAGGTTAACAGAAATGCAGATTCAGTAGGTCTGAAGGGACACTCTCTCCCTCTCTTATGATGTTATAGCTGAATTCAGGCTCCACTTAGGTACTGCTGCTTTCCATATCCTGTTTGGCTCATCTTAAGGCTATCAACTGACAAAACCAATTGCTGAAATTAAAAAAAAAAAATCAGCCTTGAGTCCTTGGACACTTCTAGGGTTCTTCTATTTAGGGTAATATTGGAAATCATAGTATATAGATAGTTCACAAAACCACGTCTTAAAATAGTTTGTAAATTAGGGGTAGCAGGTGAATACAGAAATTCCCATTGAAACACAGCTAAACTTTCTGTTTGCTTCTCTACCCTGACCTTATCCAGACAATCCCTAGTTAATTGTCAATCGCTTATTTTTTAAAGACTATATCAATTCATTACGTAGTAAGAGGTTTTGATTGTAACATGCTTTCATATATCAATGAAAGAGGATAGTTTTATTACTTAATTTTGGTGTTTATTTGGCTTGAGCATGTTTTTAGGGTTTGTATAAAATGGTATTTTGGTCTTGTGAACATCTATTGAATTTCAGAATTTCAAAAACAATTTTAGCTTTTTAGAGGATTTTTCTAGTGGTATTACTGCTCCTTTGGATAAAAGGAGAGAGAAAGCAATAATGTATTATAAGAATGTGTGTGTGTGTCTGAGGGGAGGGGTACATGCACTTGGAGGGAACATATAGCCGGCTTTTCTTCAGGCTTCATCAGCCCATTATTTTTTCTAGAATGCAAGTATGTCAAGAAATGATAACTTCCAGATATTCAAATGTATTTCCTGACTATCCAGTCCCTTTTAATTTACTTAGGTGCAGGGTATTTCTGTGTCACAAGGCCCTCAGAAAGAAATCTTGTATAATCTTAGTTTCTCACTTTTTATATCTTTCCAACTCTTTCACTGCCAGTGGTGCTTTTTATGGTCTAAGCATTCTTTCTACAAGGCTACCTTTCCCTGAGAATCTTTTCTTCTACTCATTTAGTGGTGTAAACCTGTCCCAGGCTCTAGGCTCAAATTCAGTGCACCTCAGTTTTGCTGGACCAAAGATTCACTTCTACGTTCTTGTCTCTGCCTAAGCTGAAAGACTGGGGTTTCCCATACCGTTACTCCTACAGTGGTCTCCTTCCTAGGAATTCCTTTATTTTCTCTCTATTTTCAGAGAGGGCTATTGAACTATTGTTTCATTGGTTCTTTCAATTTGCCTTATATTTTTTTCTACTGAAGTTTCAGTGTACGTAAGTAGCTACTGAATTGGGATGTGAAGAGGAATATGAGATCATTAAATAACCATGGGCACAAAAGACTCATCAGTAAAGTGAATGGAATACGGAGTTCTAATGCTCATCTTTACTTCATCAATGCTGTTTAATACTGCATCTTGGAAACATCAATACCGCAGACTTGCAGTCGTTCCAGCTGCAGAGTCATCCTTGATTCTCCTTCCCCTTTACTTCTCATAGCTTGGACAGCATATGATATATTGTCCAATTGAGAACACTATTGAGAATAAAAGGGACTCTAACTGTACAACTGGAACAAAGAAAGAAATCAGTTGTTCCAGGCAAACTCAAAATGTATGATTACCCTATCCATAACTAACTCAGCAAGATTTGCCGGCTTTACTTACAAAAACATACATTAAACATATTCGTTCATCTCTGTCTCCACTGTTATCATCTAAACCTCCACCATCTCTATTCTCTAGTGCTCTAGCAACTCCAAGTGGATGCTTCAATTCTTGCCCTCCTAGGATTCATTTTCTGCACAGAAGCCAAAAAAATCTTTTACAAATTGGATCACTCATTTCCCTTGCTTGAAAATGCTCCAAGATGTTGCATTGTTCTTAGAAGAAAATTCACACTATTTCTTTGCCCTCCAATGTTTTGCCTGTCTTTTGCAGGGTCATCCAGTATCCATACTCCCAAGATTCACTCTAGTGGGTTTTCTTTCTACCCCTTCAACATGCACAGCTCATGCTTGTTTCAGGCACTTTGCGTCTGCTCTTCTCTTTGCTGGAAATGCTTGCCCCTAGGTTTTACCTTTCTGATCTTTCTTATTCAGTTTCAGTCAAATATCACCTCTGCTGAGCACTTAAATTTATCCTAATGTTGTATGTTGTTGTTTTGGGCACTAGGGATTGAACCTATGGGGTGCTTAACCACTGAGTGACACCACCATCCCTTTTCTGTTTTTTTATTTTGAGACAGGGTCTTGCTGAGTTGTTCCAGCCTTGCTAAGTTAATGAGGCTGGCTTTGAATTTGCGATCCCCTTAACTCAGCCTCCTGAGCTGCTGGGATTATAGGTGTGCACCACCACGCCTGGCTCTTAATGTTTTCAACTTTCTTTCAGTCACTGCCAGTCATATTTTTTAAAAGCACGTCTTATTATCTGAAATTGTTCTGTTCTACTTTTTTGTTACAGAATATATATTACACAAAATTTACCATCTTAACCATTTTAAGTGTAGAGTTCAGTGATACTAAGTTCATTCATATTGCTGTGCAACTGTTATTGCCATCTCCGTCTCCATGACTAGTCTTCCCAAACTGCAACTCCAAATCTTAACTCCTCAGTCGACTCTCCTTCTAGCCCCTGACAACCATCTTTATATGTTTTTTGACTACTTTAAGTACCTCATAGAATGAAATCATACAGTATTTGTGTTTTCGTGATTGTCTTATTTTATTTAGCATAGTGTTGACAAGGTTAATCCATGTTGTAGCCTGTTTTGATTTTCTCTCATTATTAAGGATGAATAATATTCCATTGTGCGAGTATATAGAATGTGGTATAATATAGAATATGGTATAGTAGCATTTCATATTCTGTTTATTCATTTATCTATCAGTGATCACTTCTACCTTTTGGCTATGGTGGTGCTCTGAAAATAAATGCAGAAATAATAGTTCACATCCTTGTTCTCAACAATTTGGGTTTTATAGCCAGCAGTGGAATTGGAGATTATATGTTAGATTTTTTTGAGGAGTTGCCAGACCGTTGTCTATAGCAACAGTGACATTTTACATTTCCACCAACAGAGAGCAGGGTTTTGATTTTTCTCCAACCTTAACAACACATGTTATTATTATTATTATTTTTTGGTAATAGTCATCCTAAATGAGTGTAAAGTGGTATCTCATTGTGGTTTTAATTTGAATTTCCTTAATGATAATGATGAGTATCTTTTCATGCACTTATGTTCTGTATCTTTGGAGAAATGTGTATTGAAGCCTTTGACCATTTTTAAAATTATTTTTAATTTTTTTTATTAGAGCTTTATTTTTAAATTTTTTTATTAGAGCTTTATGATTATACATAGTAGTTGGATTTTGGTTCATAATCTCCCCTTTTCTCTCCTGTCTTTCCTCTCTCCCCTTCTACTCTACTAGCATTCCTTTTGCTTGACTTTTAATTTATATTTCATTGGTACCTTTACCCATTTTTAAACTGGGTTGTTTGGCTTTTTATTGTTGTTGAATTGTAGAAGTTCTTTATATATTTTAGCTAATAATCCCTGAGATATATGATTTTCACATATTTTGTCCATTGTATGGTTATCTTTTCACTTGGTTGATAGCGTCCTTGGATGCAAAAAACTTTTTACCTTTGAGAAAATCCAAATTATCTATTTTTTCTTTTGTTTTCGGTGATTTTGGTGTCATATCTAAGCAATCATTGCCAAATTCAACGTCATGAAATTTTTCCTTATTTTTCCTAAGAATTTTATAAATCTATCTTTTATACTTAGGTCATTAGTTAATTTTTTGAATAAGGTGCATGATATCTATTTCATTTTTTGATTTTTGTCACTCCAATAAAATGCAAGTTCAATAAGATTGAGAACCACGCATGTCTTACACTGCATTACCCCCAGTCCTTCAACAGGGGTTGGCACGTGGCAAAATATGGAATGAATAGGCATAAGAAGACATTCAAGTGAAGTATACAAGGCGATCATGTGTACTTCTTGGAATCTTAGAGTCTTTTGACAGCTTGGAAATTAATTAACTAATTGTTTACCTTCTAGGACAGCTTTCTTTTGCTGCTTTTGTTCCTTAATCCTCAGTCTGATTGGAATAAAACATAACAAACATAGCAGTGAAAACTCTGTCATCTGAAGGAGAAATCAGGCAGACCTTCAGAATAGATTTTTTTACATTCCTTATGTTTCATGTCAGATGTTTCTTCACTGCAACCTTGGTTAATTTCTTTATTTCGCCTGGGGAAATCAGTCTTATTTATGATTCTTAACATATGACTAAACAAATAATATGGTTAATAATGAGGAAATGAGCCCTAAAATTCTGTGTTGCCTCTCATTAATTGATTGAAAGAGAAGAGTTTTCTCTCTACCACTCACTCCTTACCCCTAGGAAAATTTGTTTTTAGTATTTGTGAAGAGCCTACTGATGGAGGCTGGGAGTTCTGATTTTAAGAAACTTTGAAGAGAGACTAGGAGTGGGGACTAAAGTGAGCGTCCAGGGTGGTGTGGACTGGAACAGCCTGCTACAGCGCAGGCTGGGGTAATCGTGCTGGTTGGCTGTGGAGTAGGCACCTGGGGACCTGATCAGGTGCAAAAGAAGCGTTATCCTGGAAAAGGGTCTGGCTAGGTCAACAACACTGAATTTTAGTTCTTAGTGGGAGTAACAACTGAGGAATGCCCCATGAATCCTAAAAGTTGAGGTCATGTGTGAAGATGACAGTGAGTTCTGAGGTGTCTCAAACAGGTTCTATTTTTCTAGAAAAAGAGAGACTTTAATATTTCAAACCATAGGGCTGGGATGTAGCTCAGTGGCAAAGCGCTTGCACAGCATTCGCAACGTCCTGGGTTCGACCCCCAGTTCCAAAAAAAAAAAAATTTTCAAACCATAAAGAGGAAAGAAAGAAACCTTAATATTCTTTTACTTCAATTTATATGAAGAAATTTATTTAGTATCAATGATTGAACCACTGAGCTATGCCCCCAGACCTTTTATTTTTTAAATTTTGAGACAGGATCTTGCTAACTTGCTTAGGGCCTTCCCAAGTTGCTGAGGCTGGCCTGGAACTTGTGATCCTTTCTGCTTCGGCTTCCTGAGCTGCAGGGATTACAGGTGTGTGCCACCATGCCCAGCTAAGAACTTTATTTTGAGTATGCCCTCTGCTTCATGTGGCATGGGGAACCACTGCTGTATCAAAAAAACCTTAAAAAGGTTTTAATTAATGTCAACATGTCTTGACTCTAAGTTTATCCCCTACCAATGTTTTGGAAATGTGGCACTTATTTTGAAATTTTTAAATAGGTTATCTGGGTGGGTGGATTTTAGAGTGTTTCTTAAATCTTCTGGGGTCCAGATTTGTCTGAGAACTACCACTTTGTGCAGTCCTGACCTTTGTCTGTTTTGTAATCATCTGAACACAAGATCTGCTAATTAGAAAGGAAAAATTCAAAAGAATGAATTAAGCCATGGGAGGGAGAACGTGCCTTTGTCTATTCTTTTTCATTTTTGGGGGGAGCAAAGTTTTCCTTCTTGTAAAAACTATTGTAGATTCATGTCGAAAATTACTCTCAGGTTTTGGCAAACATCTTTAGCTCTGCACCTGTAAATAAGCCAAAGGGCCTTTCCCACTTCTCTAATATGACTCTGCATGGCTTGTTCAGCCTCGTTTGTATTACATCTCCACCTTTGTACTGTACTCATAATTAGAGAAAAGCAAATGGAAAAATGCTAATGATTTTCATAATTGGGCTCATTATTTAAACAAGTAGTAGATAAGCTGTTAGGTATTTAAGTATTAAGCATATAATTGGGAAGTGGTTTTGTGGTCTCCAAAAGCTTTCCTGTAAACTTAGGTTTGAAAATTGTTGGAGGAGAAGGAATATAATAAGGTGAGAGAAAAGTATGAGAAAAATGTAGTGCCATTGCTAGATAATTTTCTGTCTCTTTGCCTACCTATTACAGATTTTGATGAAACGTTGACTTTAAAAAAAAAAAGTACTGTGTACTCATACTTAAACCATGAATCTCCTGATTTTGAAGTTCAGTTTAGAAATGCCCTGGGAATATTGATTCACTTATTTTTGTGTGTGTCTTTTGAAACACACACGCTCAAGCCCACACAATGAGAATAAAACATTCCCTAAGTAACAATCAGCAGTGTGGAAAGAATTCAAATTAGTGGATAAAAAGTGAAAAGTTATACAAATGTTAAGACTGCTAACGTAATATGAATGTTCTAGATATTTTAATGATAATCTGTCAAGTCTCCAATGCCCTGATAACTCCTATTCTAATTTCACTACTATTTATCAAGATACTGACACAAAAAAGAATGTTTTAAACATACTAGAGCAGTTTTTTTTTGACTCGTACTAGAATTTTGGGAACCTGAAGTTCTTAATGGAAGAACAAAATTTTGTTTGTAAATGATGTTCCTGTGTTTGTAGTAAAATATGGTTTGTTTCTGCAACTGTAAAAGCATTGTTGAGATTGAAATTGATAAAAACCCACTCCCCATTTTTTTCTTTTTTTTGGATGGTGGACAGGACTGAGGTGTTACTGAAGGCAAGATGTATTTCAAAAGAAAAAACTTGATATATGTAGCACACATCCTAGAGAAATATTTATTTGAATTTTGCCTGAGGGTGTTCAGCAAATATTCTACTTTCTGGAAACTTCTTTTTTCTCTTCTGATAGCAGGAAGGATAAAAGGAAGAAGTAGCCACCACCATTCTGAAAGCTGAAGGAAGTATAGCAGTGCATTTTCCACTCATGGAAATGACTCAGACTGGATTAGAGTCATCAGACCATTCCAGATCCGGAGCACAGCAGATTGCTACTTTAGTTTATAAACCCAATCATGAGATAAAACACATAGTTCAAAAAATTCCTGGTGCCTATAATTTAGAGAATACTCAACAAATGTCAAGGGAACAGAGTCTACTGGTTAAGAGCCTGGATTTTGGAACCATATTGTGAAGATTTAAATCTCATTTCTACCATTTACTAACTGTGGGATCTTGGTCACATTGAATTTTTCCTTTAGTTTCCTCATTTATGAAAGGAAGTTAATAATAGCACCTACTCTCAAAGGGTTGTTTGTTGTGAGGAGCAAATAGGAAAATATCCAGTTTAGACCTGGTACCTGTATACAGTTACTGCTATACATTTTAACTGTTCTTTTTAGAGACTGAATAAGGGCTGTATTTTAAATTTATGTAACTGTAGAACTGAGTAACTGTAGAACTCAATCGCCATTTCCACTGTGAAGAGTGGTGACTGGTCATTACTTCTAAACATGTTGGAATTACTATCTCCTTTGTTTGACTTCCTATTCCATAGGAGAAGACTCTGTATTCAGGGGCTCCCTGGAACCTATCTTAAACCTTTTCTTTTTGGAAGTATGTCTGAACTTGATCAGCTTCATGAGGGCAGGGCTGTGTTTTGGCATTGGAATAGCCTCAGCACCTCGGTGCCTGGAACTATCTGGCCCTTAACAGCGCTCAGAATCTGTTGTGCCAACAATCACTGTGTGTTATGCCCTGTGGAAAGCAAGGCACACAAGGTGTGATGTTTGTACACTTAAAAAATAGCTGCTCACTACTAAAGATGACAGGAACAGCAGTGGAACAGAAAGCACCTTAGGCCACACGAGAAGGAAATTGAAATCTCCTCTTGGTTCTGTTCCTGAGTGGAAAAATCATTTAACCTTTCTCAAACTCATGTTTTTTGCTACCTATGAAATGAAAATGCTAATTGATGCCTTAGCCATTTTAAATGAATTTTTAATGATGAAATTAATGTGGTGATAATTATAAAGATAACTAGAAGAGTTGAAGATGATTAAATAATTGCAAAGGACTGTTATAATTCTATAAAGTAGAAGTAATATTTAGGGAAATGTTTTAGTGTAAGAGCAAATAGATTGTTTGAAAAAGGTTTAGGAGCATGCTTTTTCCTGAACTGGATGTAGACTCTTTATGGACATTAGAAGAGAGTAGGGTAGAGCCATTTCTTTTTTCATGTAGATTGCTTTGTAAATTTTACCATGTGAATATAGTTTATATGTTCTTACAAAGTAGAAGTCATGGTTTCATAAATTTTGAAAATTAAGGCCAAAAGTTTAGAAATATAATAGATACATGCTGAATAATGTACTGATTTTATAATTTTGTAAAGTTAACACGTGACAAATCAAAAAAGCCATGATGGCACTGCACATGATGGTATCCTCATGTTTATAATTCCCTTTCCCTAATATCCCCTCATTTTCCTGCCCTGGGGGGTAATTCATGGTTGTGTAGTAGAACAGATCTATTATCAGTAGGAAAAGTTATGTAGGCAGAATGATAAGATGGCCCTTGAGATTCCTGGGATACATCATCATATAATTCCCTGCCTTCTGGTGAAGGCCTGAGTAGTGAATATAGTGAGACTTTAAAAAGGGGAAATTACCACTCAGGTGAACACTTACCCTTAGAAGGTACTGGGGCTCCTGGAGAAAGATGTTCAAAGTGAGTAGGATTTTTTTTTTTTTTTTTTGGCACGGGAATACTCTTTGTTGTTTTGCAGATGGAAGGAGTCACATGGCAATAAATGTGACTGTTCTGTGGAGGCTGAGAGCTTCCTCTGCTAATAGCCAAATATGCATTGGGGAACAAAGTTGTACAAGTGAAGAAACTGAATTCTTGTTTTATTTTGTATTTTTGGTACTAGGGATTAAATCCAAAGGTTCTCAACCTCTGAGCCATATCCCCAATCCTTTTAAAATTTTTTATTTTAAGACAGGGTCTCGTTAAGTAGCTTAGGACCTTGCTCTGTTGCTGAATCTGGCTTTGAATTTGTGATCCTCCTGCCTCAATTCCCCTGAGTTGCTGGAATTACAGCCATGAACCTCTCATTCAGGAAATGAATTCTGCTGTCACTACGTGGATATGACAGTGAACCTGGCTTGCAGATGAAACTGCAGCCTGCAGACACCTGGATTCTAGCCTGAGATACCTGAGTAGAGAAGCCAGTCTCTGTGCCTGGATTTCTGACCCTCAAGAACTGAGCTAACACATTGGTATGGCTATAAACAGCTAAGTTCATGGCAACTTGTGGTGTGACAGTAGAAAATTAGTAAAGGGAAGAGAAGAAATTGGCTTTTCTGTGAGCATGCTACTGATTTCCTTTGTGTGAGAAACATCATTTGATAAAAGTGAATAGGTTGAACCAGATTAACCTAAATATCCCAGAATTATTTTGAGACAGGAATGATGACTTTGGATCATGGATTCACAGACCTATCAGAAATATTAAATAATTTGAAGTTAATTAATAAAACATGTATTTATAAATAGTTTGAATTCATGCTATATTTACATCTGTTTTCTACTCTACCCCTGTGATTTGGGTGAAGGTGTAACAGGTGATTGGAAATATGTTCTTTGAGTCAGATTTCGGGAGGCGAGTGTGTGTGAGGTGGTGGGGGGATGGTAGGGAAAGAGAAATGTTTGAAACTAAACAGAATAAAGTCTCTCTGTGTGTGGCATCAACAATTTTCCTTGTCTTCTGCCTGCATGAATAGACTTGTAAGGGAGATGTTAGTGCATGGGTCCTGGAGAGCTAAGTTTGGGGAAAAAAGAGGAACTGCAGATAATAACATGGCATTGTGAACACAGCCTGACTCTGTGAGCTATTCGACATATGAGTCCTGTATATATATATAGAAAGACTATAGTCAGAAGATAGTTTTTTTTTTTTTTTAAATAAAAACACGACATTCCCATAAGCTGGTTTGCATGGATCTTAAAGGACAGAATGAACCAAGTTGGAGGATGTTAGTGTGCTTTCCTCTTCTTGAAGCTCATGACATTGTCCTGGTGATAGGAAGGCCACAGGTCACGATGAAGTTGCCCAGAGCACTGAAGAAGATGGAAGCTCTTCACCTAGAGAAGGAATGCAGGAGGGCTATCGGATTATTTGGATGTAGGGTATACATATCTATATAAGATACAGAAAATTAGAATGTTGATTTTTGAGGTCCCTGTGATATAGAAGTACTAAAAGACAGATTGGGGATTTAAAATGGGATTGTGTGGATGATATAGATTTAGACAGTAAGTGTCATCTAGATTCATGGATGTGGATCAGATCATCCTGGGGCAATATGAGTTAATAATAAAAGAGCTTTGGGTTGGTGGCTCAGTGGTTTCTGCACTTGCCTGGCATGTGTGAGAATGTGGATTTGGGCCCAAGCACCACATCGACAATGAAGTCTTGGAGCAATGGGGGTTACCTGAAAAACTAGATAAAGTTGATTCTCTCTCTCTCTCTCTTCCTCTCTCTCACTGTCCCTCTCTTAAAAAAAAGAGCTCTGGAGAGAGACAGCTGTGCTGGAAAGTGCTGGTAAGTTCTCAGGGAAGTTTAGAGGAGAATTGGGACAAAGTGGTATACTGGAAGTCAAGGGGTGAAAGAGGTTTCAGATCTTTATAAAATTTTTTGCATGCTTTATAATACTTGATGTATAACTTTAGAGGGATTTAATGATCCTGTTATTCAAAGAAATTACATCTCAGAAATCCGGCACCTTTGATGCTGATCCTCGCTCCTCACGAACAGTATCTCTTTCCCTTTAACAGTCCAGAAGGAAATAACCACACATTTTCTCTTTTCTAATTAAACAGTCATTACTTGCTAATTGAAGAAGGAACTTTAATTTTTAATTTATTCTTATGTGAAAGATAGCTTGTACAATGACTTTGAGTCAAAATATCAGTGACTATTTCTTTATCAATTAATGGAAACAACACGAATGAAAGCATCCTTATTACACCATGTTCATATGTATTTCAGCTGCTGAAATCACTCGTGTCAGATTAATTGAAAGAAGTGTCTTTACACTGTTGGTTTTAAGGAGAGATCTATTCAAGTTAGCCACAGTAGTTCTCTACGATGGTAATTAATGAACTTAATAACTTATCTAATGTTTAGTTATTCCTTTCATGGTTAATAGATCCATAAATAATTTTCTGGGATTAGAGGAATATGCAATATTTTCATTATATTAAGTATCTTAGAGAGCTAATAACCTTAAGCTAGGATAATAAATTGAGGAACCAAAAACTCATTGATATTTCATTTTTTTTTTTTAAATTTTGACTCACAAGCTCTTTTCTTCCTTTCACAAGTTCCAGTTTCATAGTATTTTTTCCCCCAGGGACTTTGATGCTGCTCTGAGCAGCAATTTCCATCTTCAGGGATTTTAAAAAAGCTATCTTATCTGGATACTGTTCTATAAGGATACTTGCAGGGAAAAGAAAGAAATTAAATCTTCATTTCTCCTGCTTTGTGTGCATAATAATAGAGCTATTGGCTAGTTGTATGCAAAGCATTAGTGGAAACTGCTGCCCTGCTCCCGTCTTTGGGGTGTGTGGTGTGTACTGTACGTACAGCCTCAGACTGGCTAAGCAATGCTGAAGGCTTTCATCAGTACACAGGAACTTCACGTGGGGTCTAACCTTTGTAAAAGAATTCGGAAGCTTTATGAGGAAAATATTAGATGTTTTGGGGAAGATACCTTGAAAACCCTAAGGAAAATGTTAGGATGCAGAAAAAAATATGACTATCTCAACTGTCAATGAATGAGACCTTGGTGAAAAGTGATTTTCAAACAAGCTCTATGGTTTTTGTGTTGAAAATAATTTATTTTAAGTTGATAATAATTGCATGTTTATGGCATATGAAAGCATGCTTTGACCTATCTATACATTGTAGAAATATTTAATCAAACTAATTAACATAAAACAAATTTCTGTTTTGAATGTCTTAAATCCCACTGAGTTATTTGGCTCATGAAACCTTAAGATAATTTAGAAGCTTTTTCCTAAGAGACTTTAAACTTTTTCATCCCCTGCATCTATCTATGGATCTTTTATAATACTACAGAGTTCACCAGAAACAAATATATAGAAGTATGAAAATTTGATCTTAGCTAATTTTTAATATAATAATGCCAAGCAAAATGTAGTTCTTATTTCAAATGTGTGGCTCAAATCAGCTCTATTTTGCAAGTGAAACATTAAAGATAGATTGTCACTAACAGGAGTATAATGTAGTCTAAGGAATATAACAAAATCAGTTAATAACTATGTGCTATTTGGCACTTAACTGCTCTGAATTTTAGTTTAAGGTTTAAAAAATAAATGTAACAATCAAGTGAGAACGTTTTTGGAAATGCTTTGTAAGTCATAAAATTCAAGCTTAAAACATATAATTGAAATGTCATTAATCATTAGTAAGATAATAATCACAATACAGTCATTTCATTTATAGCTCCTATGGGTGTTCTTTATATTTTAGTCTATACTTCTTTTCTTTGAAGAGAGAGGGACAGAGAGAAATAAAGAGAGAATCAATTTTTATTTAGTTTTTCACATGGCTTTCATCGCTCTGACACTTCATTGTGTACGTGGTGCTGGGGTTCAAACCTGCATCCTCGCGCATGCCAGGTGAACACGGTAACTGCTGAGCCACCGCTCCTGCCCCCTATACTTAACTGTTAAAGAACTTGATGGATTAGTAGACCTACCAAGGTCAAAATAAATGTCCATATTGTTAATACACAATGAAACACACACGTGAGTGTGCATATGTGTGTGTGCATGATTTATTAGAGTTGGTAATTTGCTATGGAAAATAGACACCAAAAAGCTAAATCATAATCCTCAATTAAATGCTTTCATTTGCTGGACAACTCTGCTCCTTATAGTCATCTAGGAATAGAGCTAAATTGGCCATTCTAGTTATGAGAAAGGGGAGCATCCATGGTTTCCACTCAAGCAGGGTGGAATTTTCCCACACTAGTACTACCCAAACTCTAAAGAGCTTCAACACATGACCACTTGTAGATGGAAGGTACCCTCGGGACACATAGCCTCTAGCTTGGTATCTTCACCTCAACTGTAAATTTGTCATGATCCAAAGAAAAACTGATTTTAATGGGCAACTAGCATGTTTACCACGATGAAAACTGCTTTTTCCTCATTTTCCTATTCGTAGAATTCAGAGTACCTCGATGACTTACCTATTAAATGGAATGTCAGGTGAGGAATGTACTTGTGTCTGGCATACACCAAGTACTCACATGATAGCTGTTATTAGCACACAAACAGTTCATTTAATAACAGTGAACAAGAAGGTTTAATACTTGATAACAAAGCTTGGTTCCTGAAAATGTAATAATATGTCCATCTTTCATGTGTAACAAATTTCCTATAGGCATTAAACATTTAAAAATTGTGTAGATATAAAGATTCTGGATGTACTAAATGTGAATACTGTATAAATAAGCTTGCTTCATGTTTGTTGTGAGAATGATTTTCAGAGCATTTTGTGTCTATGGATTTGTTAGCTGTGAAAGGAACTTTGAAATATATAATGTCTCCCTGAAAATTCCTCAAAATTAACAAATTTATCATTATTTTATAATTTTCATGAATTATGCATTAGCTAATGAGACTTATCACTTCCTAAACAATTAAATCACATTAGAGTCTGAAATTTGAGGGGTTTAAAAAAGGTCCTTCCTTTTAAATGAGCCCTTCAATTTCAAATGAAGCAATATTAAATAGTGGAATTTTGGTAGTGCAAAATTAAACCACTTAATGACACATGCTGATAAAACTCTGTGCCTGTGCTCTCCTGTTGGCAGGAATGCAGTGGTACCTGGCAATCTATGCACTGACTGGGCATAGAAATCTAAAGTCAACGTTAGTCTTGCCATCATAGAGTGTGTGTGTGTGTGTGTGTGCGCGCGCGCGCATGCCCATGTGCTTGCATGCCTATGTTTTAACTCTGAAAAGGAAAGGAATAATATGTATAAAACTTATCCCTGTGTTGCATTAGTTAGTTATTATATATTTAATGGGAAATAGTTATACAACTGTTTAATGCTCTGCTAAGCAAGCTTGTATCCCTGAACCTCAAATTCAGCAGACATACTTTAAAAACACTTCTATTGTATACCGTAACATAGTCAAGACAGAAAGAAATCAATTTTTTTTAAAGTAATGGGCATGTGTAAGGGCTTTTCTTCAGTCCCAGCTCTCTTGCCATTCCATACGAGGATGTATTTCCATTTGATTAGTGATAGCATAGGAAGATCTCCCTGCTCTATGGTCCATGGCCAGTCACGTTATCATGGTAGAAAACTGGTTTGGGGGACCTACTGTTTGATCAGAAGTGTATCCAGCAAATTAGAAAAGATAGGAAGGCACAAATATGAATTTTGAAGCTAAATAGATCTAACATCAAATCCTGGCTCTGTCTCTGCAATACTATCTATACAAGTTATGTTTTCTGAATATGAGATCTGTCATCAGCCTTCCATTAAGGCCTGGTTTGAAGACTAAATTGAAGAAGATGAAATACATAAAATGCATAGTATACCAAAGTGACAGAGTAATAGTGAAATCTTTAGATAAGAGTTTAGGGTAAGACAACTGGTACTGTTTTTCAGATTCCAGTCTCTATTCTTGGACTTTTGACCCCTGATCGGTACTGCCTAATTTTGTTTTCCATAATGCTCTAAACTGTATGTGGCACTTCCTGGTATTAGAAGCACTGTCTTGGATTAGTTCTTTTGCTTTTCTCTGTTCTCTGAGTGGTTCTTATGGCAAAGATTGTAAAGGTCTCAATGGCTTCACATGGGAACATTTTTCAGGCTGATGGCTTCCTCTTATCAACTAAGAACTATAGTCTCACACTGGTTTCTTTTCTAACTAAACAGTATTTATTACACAAGAAGAACCTGCCCTAGGATGAAAGCCACTTTGCCAGCTGACCACAGGATTTGTTTTCTTCTTCACTTTGCTCCATCTTTGATCATTCAGTGTTTCACCTTTGGGATGTGTCATTTTCACGTTGCCCAGTGATGCTGATCCTAATGCCCATCTGTCTTCAAAGATGCAACTTTGAGTAAGGCAGGATGCTTGGAGAACAATGGATGTGACAAAATAGTGCCTTCAGCATAAAATGAGAATTTTAGTCTCCCTGCCTTTCATGATGCTACTAATTTTTATGAGTATTAGATTAGTGAAATATGCTACTTGATAAAACACCAAGAACTAGTGTGCCTAGGTATCTCAAATGGATTTGGCCAATACAATATATCCCCACCTAGTTTGCTTTTTCTAGTTCTTCTCATCTCAGTTTCTGTACTATTATCTATTCAGTTGTCCCAGACAAAAATCTAAAGGTTAGCATTATTCCTCAAATTTATTCCATCATCCAGTTATGATTAGCCATTAATATGATTCAAGACATATTCCAAACATGCTCTTCTCTTTCTCCTAAGGTCCTAGTCTCAAGTTACCATCATCTGTCTTTAGAATCTGTCCTTGAATTATTGTTTTCCAACAATTGTTTCTTTAGATATTTTTATTGGTGCATTATAATTATACATAGTAGTGGAATTCATTATACCATATTCACACACATGTAACACAATTTGATCAGTCATTCCCCGATACCTTCCCTTTCCTTCTGTTCCTCCCTTTCCCTGATCTGCTTGCTCAAGGTATCCCTTGTACTGTTATTGTTTCAATTAGTACATTCTAATTATATATAAGCAAGATTCATTGTGGTATATTCATACATGCACTTAGCATAATTTGGGAGATTTCATATTCCAGCACTTCCCAGTATCCTCCCCTTCTCCCTCCCTTTCCATCCCTTCTGTCTACTCCATGGATTTCCCTTCTATTTCTGTGAGATTCCCCCTATTTATTCCTTTGCTTTCTGGAAAAGAAAGGACATGCAAGAAAACCCTAGACCCTTGATTTTCTGAGTCTGGCTTATTTCACGAAGCATTACATTCTCTGGTTCCATCTATTTACCAGCAAATGCCATAATTTTATTCTTTATGACTAAGTGAAAAACTATTGTGTGACTATTATGTGTTTATGTCACCTTTTTTTTATCCGTTTGTCTGTTGATGGGAACTTAGCCTGATTCTACAACTTGGCTCCTATAAATTTTGCTGCTATAAACATGGGTATGCATGTATCACTATAGTATGGTAATTTTTGTTCTTTTGGGTAAATAATGAGTGGAACAGCTGACAGCTGGGTTATATGGTGGCTCCATTCCTAGTCCTTTTTTTTTTTTTTTTTTAAGAGAGGGACAGTGACACACAGAATCAGTTTTAGTTATTTCTTCATGTGTCCCTTGTTGCTCTGATACTTTGTTGTGTATATGGTGCCGGGGTTTGAACCTGGGTCCTTGCGCATTCCAGGCAAGCACTGTAACTGCTGAGCCACCACTCCAGCCCAATCCTAGTTTTTTGAGGAATCTTCAGTTTGCTTCCCAAAGTGATTGTAGTAGTTTGCAATCTCACCAACAATGTGTAAGTGTTCCTTTTCCCCAAATCTCTCCAGCATTCATCTGCAATTATTCTTTATAGAGTAGTTGGGGTAATGTTTTAAATATGTCAGTGGAATCAGGTCTTTCTCTTGCTTAAGCTTTCTTAAAGTTTCCCCCTTTGTTGTGGTACTAGGAAATAAACCCAGGGCACTTAACCACTGAGCAACACCCCCAGCCCTTTAAAAAAATGTTTTATTTTGAGGTGGGGTCTCACTAAAATGCTGAGGCTGACTTTGAGCTTGTGATCCTCCTGCTTCAGCCTCCCAAGCCCCTTGGATTACAGTTGTGTGCCACTGCACCCGCTTCCTATCTTACCTTGAAGAACAAGCTGTTGTCCTTACTGAGGCTTCTGAAATCCTACATGGTCTACAGGTGCCTGCTTGCTGAGCTTAGTGACCTGCTCTCATCCTCATTGTGTGCTAGACCCCTGCCAAACCTTCTGCTGGGAAAGATCTTTCTGTGGAGTGAGAAGATTGTTTCTCCCTTGCATTCTAATTTCAACCTAAATGCCCCCTTCTGGGGGGCGCTTTCTCTTCTTTACATCTCATTGTTCATTGAAGTCTTTCTCTAGCACTCTCCTGCACTGGTCACCCTCTGACCGTTAGGCTCTAAGCTACATGAGAAGAACTCTGCAAGTTTGCCTCATCCCTGAATTCACAGTACTTAGAGGGCTGCCTGTCTGCAGTGGGTTTGATATTTACTGAAAGACTTTTTCTTTGCCTTATATTTCTTTGCAGTTTGCATCTCAAGCAGGACTTACTAACACATGAATTCTGTGAGTGCATTAAGTGGTGGTGGGTTGTGTCAACTTACTTCATGTGTTCAGATTCAATGATTCTATTTCAAATGTGGTATAGCTAAAACATTCTGGTTTTAGACCAAGAACTAGACAATGAGACTATAATAAACTATACATTGACCACTCCAAACAGGAGCATGAAAAACAAAAAATAAATAAGAAAGACACTGACAACTCATGATGTACAAAAATGATATTCATGGTTATTTATCTGCTATGTGAGTTCTTCAGAGTCCAGGATGTTTAAGAGTTTTTCACTGGGTAACTAGGATGGTATTTCTTTTGAGTTGGAAATAATTTCTGAAATGTTATCAGTTACTGTAGTTCATTGGAGAATTAGTTTTATTTTTTCAGTGTGTGGTTGACGAGTTCTGTGGCATGTTCCCCCATACACACATCCACTCTCTCTCTCTCTCTCTTCTTGTCTGTATGGAGAGAATAATTTCCATACAGACAGGAGATTATCTTTTGGAAGCATCATGGAAAGTATCATTTGAAGTTTGTTTAAAAACAGTTATCAGTTACATCACTGTTAGAGATTAAGAAATCTCTGCTGTCCAAAGCAATCATACTGCATTCAACAACTTTTTAAACTCAAATCTCCAAAGTAATGTTTTAAAAATAAAGCAGCATAAGCAATAAATATCTTAGAAGAGAAGATGGCTTCTACATATTTGGAATTCCTCTAATTCCTTGCTATGAGTTGGTCTCAGCTCATGAAAGAAAGAATGAATGGATTCATGAATTAATATTACTCCCAAGATTAGGAGATGTTTAAATGTCTTCGGGAAGTGAGGCTACTTTGAAACATTTTAAATATTAGAAAGAACTCCACATATGTGTAGCAGTGATAACAATTACTATAGTTAATTCAAATAAAGGTATCTTATTGGGAAATGTGTTACCAAATTGTCACAGTGTTAATGATTATTGTATGAAGGAACAAGTTGAACCTAAAACAATATGGTCACTGTTGTCATGTGCTAGAACTAAAATTCCAACAAGCAAGGGGAGCAAGTGAGTCCTAAGTAGAGACCTATTATTTATTTTATTTTCTTTAAGCAAAAGAAACAAGTGCTTGGAATCAAAATGCATATATAAGGAACTTATTTACATGTTACCTGGCACTTGGGAGCAGCTCAAAACATGTTAACCAGCTAGTGTCACTATAGGGTTTACAATATTCCTTGTTTATTGTTCATGCACTCCTGGAAGTTGTTCATGCGATGAAAATACAATTTGAGTGTCCTCCTAGGGTGTGATTGTCTTTTTAGGAGGCAGCTTCAGACCTACCTGGAAGGTTATAATTCTATAAACTCCTAATTTTGGAAGTGTATTAGTTGTGTGGAGGATAAAGGATGAGATGCCATCCTGTCCTTTTGGATTCATGACAGTATCAGATTAGTGATTTCCAGAAAATAAACAAAACAAAATTTCAAAGAAATCTCTGATTTCTTTGATGCCCCCACACCATTATGGATTTTCTGTTATGGTCATATACAAAATAAAAAGGGTAACAGGTGGTCATGGAGTTATAAGAAAGGAGTCAGCCTGGAGAGCAAGAGGCTACTTAGGAGCCAGGAGCTGTTTGTCAGTGACATAAGCTAATCCACTTTGTGGAAATCGTGGTACAAAGTTACTGTTTCTTTTGTGATTGAGACTTTTTAAGCTAGATTTATTTATTTCTAAAAAAGAACATGCTTTGTGATATCCCCACATAAGAAACATGGGGGAAAATCTATGACATTCAGGCTTTGGCATCCGTCTGTTCGTGTGGGCATTGATGTTGGCAACACTGATACATTCCATAAGTAGGAATTTGTCATCTCTACATTTAAATGATTGTGTGGGATTCTAAATGTTTCTGATAGACGCCATCATGTAGGCTGCTCGTTCATATTTCCCAGTGATGGCCAAGTAGCACAAAACATC
The DNA here is from genome assembly GCA_004027875.1 of Aplodontia rufa. Taxonomy (NCBI): domain Eukaryota; kingdom Metazoa; phylum Chordata; class Mammalia; order Rodentia; family Aplodontiidae; genus Aplodontia; species Aplodontia rufa. Next base: position 6,591 of record PVKS010022625.1, on the reverse strand, counting down.
TGAAATCCTTTAAATGAACTTGAAGATAGTATTTGACCTGGTGAAGGAGAAATCATCTAAACTGATTTTATTCGGTAATATTTTGAGTTCGAACTTTTTCCAGTTTCATATTATAACAGAAAGTGAACCCATTTAATGGTTTGACTGGCATGATGTATGAATCCTTTGCTTAACTATTTTAAGAACTATTCCAAAGAGGTAGGTGGAAGACGAGATAATTGCTCTTTGGGTACCAGCAGGAAAATAAGTTAGCTTTGATATTTTTCAGTGTTTCAAAAAGAGCAGAGGTAAAGTTATAAAAAAAGAATCCCAGCTCATCTTTTTCTTTCACATCCGTCCTACAAATTTGTTAGTGGCAAAGTGGATTAAGATGTGTGGTTGATTTGCCTAGGTAATGAAGATGTGTTGTGTGTAGCTGAAGAGAGGCCACGGAAGCCAAAGACAGCCTGTGTGGGTATTCATAATTGACAAGGTTTTGAAGGTTCATTTTGTAGATCTAGTTCCCTTTTTTTTTCATTTGTGTCTGTGAAAATAGTCAACACATACTTTTTGTACTAAAAAGTAGATACATAGTGATCTATTCTGAGTTGCACTGGAGTTTGTATTTCCAAAGTGAGGGAGGTGGATAAGACTTTTTCTCTCTATTTTTGTAGGAGGAACTGTGGGCTAGTGGGTATGGAATTGTGCTATTGTAGAACTGGGGAATGGAGTTTGTAGAGTTGAAGATCTGAAACTAATAATTTTGGGAAGAATCTGAAGGAAGCAAAAAGTAAAAACCAAAAGTTATTAAAAAGGGAAAGCAATAAAAAGACACATAGTCAAGTTTAAATAAAGTATTTCATAATATAAAAATGCAAATCTGATTGTGAAGTCTGATGTTTAAGTTTTTCAATGATACCTGAATATTTAAATTTATTTTTTAAAGAAAGAGGGACAGTGAGAGAGACAGAGAAAGAGAGAAACAACTTTATTGAGTTTTTCACATGGCCTTCGTTGCTCCAACACTCAGTTGTGTACGTGGTGCTGGGGTTTGAACCCGGGTCCTCGTGCTTTCCAGGCACAAGCGCCGAAACCGCTGAGCCACCGCTCCAGCCCCAAATTATTTTTTTTTAAAGAGAGAGGGACAGTGAGAGAGAGAGAGGGGGAGAGAGAGAGAGAGAAAGACAGAATCAACTTTTGTTAGTTTTTCATGTGACTTTCATTGCTCAGAAACTCTGTTGTCTATGTGGTGCTGAAGTTTGAACCCATGTACTTGGATGTGCTGGGCAAGCCCCGTAACCACTGAGCCACTGCTCCAGCCCCCGAATATTTCTTGAAAGTTCCTTTTAATATTGTAAAGAGAGTAAAATGATGTCTACTACTTTATCATTTAAAGAAATTGGGCTATTCCAGGAGAGGGAGGATTATCTTGCCTTTTATTTGAATGAGGAATTCTGTCTTTACTTTTTAGTTACTAATTCTTAGTGATTCTTTCTTTCAGAAAAATTGCTGTTCTAGATGCACGGAAATGACAGGGTTTATCTGCAGATTTTCCCACATGGCCTGCTGCTCTCCAGATTATACTGTCTATAATAATTGTAACTGGCTGTTTTTAAGGTGTGCCCTGTAATTAATTGATGGGCAAGAAAAAAACATGATTTTTCTTTTTAGTATTTTGTTGATAATAAGACTGAACACAGGTGTAAATATTATTATTGAGGCAAAATATCTTATGTGTAGAACTCAGTTCTAATTGTATCCTCATTATTCCATAACCCAACACACCACCAGAATTTTTGTCAATATACATGATGCCTCTTGGCTAATCAAACTGTTTGATTTAAAAAATTGGCTATGCATGATCATCCTTTGTGTGATATAGAAACACACTAAAAATAAATACAAAATTGATTAGACTAGATTAGGCTCTGGGCCTGTACCACAGATTCTATCACATGTATCAGCCTCAACAGTGATTTTGCAAGACTGGATGTGATTGGGAGTTTTCAACAGCATATTTTTTCAACATTGTTACGGTATTTCTATTGCTGAGACTAGGGAGGAAAACGAGAGCAAGGAGGCTGTCCACTATGATCACGACTGTGGATTCATAGAACTTCAGCCTGCAACAGGTTGCTGAATATTCAGTTCTTGTAATTTGAAAATTCCTGTTCTTATTTACTTCACATACAAATATTGTTGACGTCTGGACTAATGTTAGGTGCTTGGGTTCTTAAAATGAGGTATATCATTTTAATGAGCTCTTTTTTAGTAAAATACATACATTGTATATTACATTCTGACTTCATGCAAAGCTTGAAAGCTTGTACTCATTATGAAAATAGCTTGCAGAAAATGTTTGCACCATGGCTAAGTTTTGGAATTGAACTCCTTGGAGGAAAAACAAGACTGTATGATTTTTATCTTGAGGGTGCATAGTGTTAAAATATAGCAAACACAGCTATCTAAAATAATATTACATATAGCATTCAATTAGATATGAACAAAACCTTATATTGTTAGTCAAAACAGTAAAATTAATATTTATGATTCAGTGAAATAAAAACAATAGAAACAGATTTTTTAGTTTATAAAATGGTACAGATTCAATAGCTGACTTTGAGGATTCTAAATAGAATTCCTATAAAAATAGTTCTTGGAACTTTTTGTGGCTCATTTGAAAGCTAGTCTTGACCACTAGTTTGTTAAGATGGATTAATGTGTAGTGAACCTCTGTGCACCTTATATTATTTATCAGGGAGTACAGCTCAGTCAAAAGTCACTTTTATTTTTAAATTAATTTGTATGTTAAGGAAATAGAATATATAATGATTATTGGGCAGAAATACTTTTATTTGAATACTTATTTTAGGATCTTGCATATTCTCTATTGACTTGCTTGAAGCCAAATTTGAAGACCAAAATCCAACATATTTGAGTGATGTATATTTTTTCTTTTTTCCCCCTTTACTGTTTTCAGCTCCCAGGCTAGCTCTGTGGTCCCTCTTAATGTACTGGCAGTATGTAGATAAGAAAGCATTGTTGCTTATTGTTTGATAAAATAGTTTTTTAAGTTGACACAAACTTTTTCTGTCTATATTACATTGATTATGATTTGCAAAAATTATCTCTGTATGTTCCTAAAGCCCACAGAATTATTTCTGCCCCCCTCCCCAGAATTGAAAGGATAATGTTGTTTAAAACTGTTAAAGTGTTTAGTAAATTTTAAAGAACATGAATTTTGAATTCAGACTCAGAACTTTGAACTTAGAAGTCCCAACTCTGTCACTTGTTAGCTATTTGACATTAAATAAAATAAACTTTAAAAATTGCCATTGAGCCTCAGTTTCCCCATCTCTAAAATGGTAAGATCACATAACTTACACAGATGTTGTAAGGAATGTGTTCATGTATACTAAGCACACAGTGCTGTCTCAGGAAGAGAGTAAGTGAACAACAAATAATAGCTCTTATTGTTTTTCTACAGTTACTTTTTTTTTCCCATATACATAAGTATCACCTAATCTATTCCATCTATAGGTCTAGCCACCTTTCCTAGGTTTGGCAAAAAAAAAAAAAAAAAAAACCCTATTAGCTTTTGTTGTATTTTGACTCATTTTCAGGAATATCTATATTATGAACAATGATTAAATTTTGCTCTTAAAGGTTTTTAATTATAGGAAACCTATATGCTGTAAATCTCTCATATATATATGTATGTGTGTGTGTGTATGTGTGTGTGTATATATATATGTATATATATGTGTGTATATATATATATACACATATAAAATCACCTGATGTCCTTTTGTATAGCAAAGAGTTTATTGTATGAATAGCATTCATTGGACAAATGGAGAGAAACAAAATACAGAAATACAGTTTGGTTAACTTTTAAGATGAGCACTTTGGTGTCTGTATCTGACTTTCTATCAAAGGTGCCTTTTCTGGGGATGCATACTGAGTGGATTCCATTGCTATAGAAAGTTCCCAGGGGTGTTGACTAAAGGTTGACCCAAACTGTAAATGGAATACAGATTTCTGTTTTCTCAGATAAACGTTAGCAGATAAATGAATACGAATTTTATGATCAGATATGGCTCCTGGATTTATTCATAACACAAACTAGATATGTAAAAGCCAAATTATAGTTACTGATTTAGATTAGCACTAGGAGTTGCAGGATTATTTCATGTTAAGATTTAGGGAAAATTTTAATAGTAAGAGGAGATAATTGCTTTTACCTTCTACAAAGCAGCTATCATGTATAAGAACGCTAAAATGACTAAGTAATACACAGAAGGAAACTAATCTTCTAAAGGGAATAAGGTAAATTTAAAACTCACAGAGAGCAGTTTTACATTTGCCATTTCAGACTGAGAGAATGGAAAAGTCTTGCATTACAAAAAAGACAATTATCCTGAAGTGATAGAATACTAGAAGTATAAATTTAGGGAAAGAAATAAATTAATGCATTATTAATGAGTTTTTGAATGTTAATGTAAAAATTTGTCATTATTCAAGTTTTTAAGGCAACATTTATCTATTGTGCAGTAGGTACTTAATATTATGTAGCTTGCAAAGTTATTATGTATCACAAACTATGTGGACTCTAATAAAAAGTTCTAATTACTATATTTAGGAAGTTTATTTCCTATCTTGAAATCCTTTCAAATCACTCTTACATAATAGCAATTTAACTAAAGTGATTATTTGAAGCTTCCTATTTTATTTTATGCATGACCAAAAGATGCCTTTTCCTTCATCTTTCCAGCCCAGCCTCTGTTTATATCTAGAGCAACTTTTTTTTTATTAGATGAATATGGAGTTATAATTGAGGGGGAAACATTGTCAAATAATCAAGAACAAATGTATATATACTTAGTTAGCCAAGGCTAATGCCATGTCTTGGATGCCCCGCTTCGTTTCCCCACGTTTCTGTTTCCCCCAGAAAACCCCCTGAGTTAAATGGATATCTCGTGTAGGTCAGAGATCTCCTTCTGAGATGATTCCCCCATATTCCCACCCTCCAGTCTCCTAGATATCTCCTAAGCCCTCCCCTGACCCTGTCCCCCACCTTACGCCTCCAGGCATCCTAGGCAATCATCCCCCTGTTGCGTAAAGAATCATACAATTTGAGGTTACTGTTAGCTTAGACATCTAACATACTGCTTCCCAATGTATTCTAGCTTCCACAGATGAGAGAAACCATTCGGCCCTTGAGTTAGAGCAACTTTTATGGTTAAGCCAAGCCACTAGGGCTGTGTGGCAAGCAGTATGATGCCTCCCCAAAGATGTCCATGTCCTCATCTTCAGAACCTGTGAATAAGTCCCTTACATGTCAACGAGCAAGGGCAAGAACATGGAGATACAGGGTTTTCCTAATTATCCAAGTGGGTTCTCTAAAGATGTGAGTCTTTAAAAGTAAAACACTTTTTCTTGCTGAGTCAGAGAAGGCAAAAGGAAGTAAAAGGTGAAATGTGAGAGGGATTCCATCTACTGTCGGGGGCTTTGAATGAAGGGGGAACATGCCCCATGGAATGTGATAGCCCTGAGAGCTAAGGAAGGCCTGTAGCTTACAGCCAGCAGAAAAGTGGAGACATTTGGTGTCCTTCAAAGGAACTGTATTTGTCAAAAACACAAATGAGCAAGACATGGTTTCGCCCCCGCCCCAGAGTCCCCAGGGTATGCCAGGGTACCAGAGATAGTCTGGTGAGACCTTTATTGTATGTGTTACCTATAGAACAATAAGATAATAATAAGTATGTGTTGCTTTAATCCATTAAATTTGTTATGGCAACAATAGAAAACAAATCCAGGTGGATTCACCCCTCCACACCATTTCAAGTAGCTCAGGACATGGGGTGGAGGGGATTGGACCTTATTAGATATAATTTCAGGATGGAAAGAAACAAAGCTGGCTTGGAATGTATACTGCTGAATCCTTGTCCAGCCTTCCACTACGACTGCAGGGCCATGAGGAAAACTTATAGATGATGCACTTTGAAGTCATTACTTCATTTACTAAGTTTTGCCTTCATAAACTGTATTAGACTATGCATGGATTTCCAGCATCTATTGTCTTTCTGGTGTAAGAACTTTGACTAAAACAGTCCCCTTGTGCTCCTCTGTCCTTTCCCCCAGGTCCACTCTTTGAACTTGACCTTTGAGATCTTACTCCTGAGATGATATGATGATTGGGAACACAGAAGAAAAGTCTTACATTTCTTCCTGAGATTTAGAGCAGAGATAGCTTAACAGCCACCCAATGTTCTCAGAGGGGTGTGGGGAGAGAGCCTTGCTAGTTAGGCAGTCTGTGAATTGTCTTTCCAAGCCAACTCAGGATAGCAAGCACTTCTAAACAAGGCTGGGAGTCAAGAGAACAACAGAAGTATTCTTAAAAAAAATTCAAAGTATTAAAAGGATACCCCATGCACCAAGAGAAGACCTTTAACCTCTTGTCAAAGTCACACTGAAATCCTGTGTAGTCTAAAATTAATCTTGGCCCCATCAAATGTTCCCCACACAGACACAGGAAGCTTGAGTTCCCCCTAGAGGACAGACTGTGTCATTAACAGACTTAGCAAACTTTTTTTTTTTTTTTTTTAATTA
>PVKS010022624.1:0-33465 GCA_004027875.1 Aplodontia rufa | reverse complement strand
GAGGCAAGGACAGCTTGTCTAGTTCCTCTTCTTACCAATGACTGCATCTCGACCCTCTTCCTCTTTCAACTTCCTGGGTTATTTCTTATTTTCCTTGACCTTCTGACTAGAATCTAAATCTATTTGACACAAAATTTGTTTGGTCCTGGCTTTTTGTTGTTCTTGTTTCCAGTGCTGGGGATTGCATCCAGGGCATTGTACGTGCTAGGCAAGCACTCGGCCACTAAGACACATATCCAGTCCTTTGTATTTATTTATTTTGGGGAGCAGGATTTTGCTAAACTTCCCAGGCTGTCCTCAAGCTTGTGATCCTCTTGACTCAGGCTACAGAGAAACTGGAATTACAGGTGTGGACCGCTGCACCTGGCTGACCTCCTTGTTTTAAATCAACCTTCCAGTGGACTCCTGCTAGTCTTACGCTTTGGCTGAGAGAGCAAACTTGTGGCAGACCTCCAGAAATCTGCTGCCAAATGCCAGTTGTGAAATCCTCTTATACCTGCCCAAATGCCACCTGCAACCATCTCAGCCTTGGCCTCCTCCAGCCACCTGAGCCAGCCTCTCTCTCCTATGACGATGGTGATCTGTGTTTATCTCTTATCCAAATGCTCATTCAAACTATCCCAGCATTGCAGAAATGAAATGGTCATAATATTGTGTATATATATATATTTTTAAAGACGGCTTCCCCATCCATGTTCCAACAAGAGCATAAAAGTCTTTGAACTAAAAAAAAATTACTCTTTTGATTTATTTTTTTTTAAGAGGGAGGGACAGAGAGAGAGAGAAAGAAAGAAAGAATCAATTTTATTCAGTTTTTCCTGTGGCTTTCATTACTTGGAAACTTCATTCTGTATGTGGTGCTGGGGTTTGAAGATGTGTACTTGTGCATGGCAGGCAAGCGCCATAACCCCTGAGCCACCACTCCAGTCCCACTCTTTTGATTTCTTATTTGCAAGTAGTAAAGTTGGAAGAGAAAGTACTCTGTCGAAGACAGGAGAAATAACTTGGAGGAAACCCTCTAATTTTGGGGCCCCAATGGCTCTGTATGTGCCCATTTGTATCCAAGTTCTCAAATTTAGTGGTTTGAGAAGGTGAGTGTCAAAGTATAAAAATGTTCACACCATCCTACCTGAGAAGGCTTGAGAGCATCCTGAAAAGATGCACGTGGGATGAGGAGAGATGAAGTTATAGTAATCTATTGGCTTTGAGTCCCCTTTCTCACAGCTCTGTACCATGCATGACCTTTCAGAAAAAGAAAAGCTGCTTTCCAGGATGCAGAGATCATGTGTGAAATCTCTAGCACTCTGACTGCCTGTTATTTTATTTATTTATTTATTCAACATAGTACTTTCTTCCCAAGCTTGTAAGGTCAGAGTGTTATGATTCCAAGAATAAATGCTCCTTGCAAACAAGTCCGACAAGAGTGTTTTTAGTCCGAAGTCTTTCTTTATCTTCTAGTTTAAACAAATGCAAAAGCTATTTTTTAAATACATGTAATGTCATGAGCAGCTCATTTCTCCAATGTTGGAATAATTTGGATAAGGGTTTGGATAAGAGTTAAAACCAAATTATTTTTCACCAGTACCCAGATGTTGAAGACCCTTTTGGAGCAGCTAACAAACAGATGTTTTTGTTAAGGATGTGACCTTGACTAGAAGTGCCTCTTGAAACCAAGTCATGAACGCATTGCATCAGGCCTCCAGGAGGAACACAGACCTTCCACAGGATTCTGAGATCTGGAGTCTGTATACTTGGAGTCTTCTCCAAATCATAACAAACATGCAGGAACAGAGATTCATAATTTGGGATGGTACTGGCATGGCCTCTTTTCCTCTTGTACTTTTGACATTTCTGAACATTTTTTATGCCATTATTCAGTCCCCCACCTGCTTTGTTTATCTCAAAAACATGAAAGTTCCTGGTCTCTTAGTTGATTTTTCCCAATCTACAATTTCAGAAGAAATTTTGGGATGTCCATTTTAGCAAAAATTTGTTTGACACTGTGATGTTCATAGTAAAAAAAGATAAGACACAGATTGTCTTACCTTTTGGAAAAGTCATCAGCAGAAACAAGCAGGCCTCAAAGGAGAGTGTGGAGCAACGTATACCCCCAGTGGGACAAGTGCTGTCTTCTTCATCTGTGACAGTAAATGAAACTAACATCTAATTATGAGGTTGACTTGATTTAAAATATGCTTCCTTGGTTGGGAATCTGATGCCCTGAACCGTAGTTCATCAGGGCTCTGATCAGACACATTTCAGTGTCCTGTCCTAACCAGTCAATGGCAAGATGTTTTTGACCTGGAGAGGCTGGAACCTAGTATTTCAGAATGGAAAATAGTCCAGATGGATGAGTAGAAAATGTTGAGCGAGACAGCCAGTAATTTACAAGCTGACAAGCAGTCAGTGTCAGGGAGCTGGGGACAACTGTTCCCAAGAGGACTTAGAGGAAAAAAAAACTTCCACACATTTCAGAGAATATGATAAACGTCATTATTAGATAAGAAAGAGCTTAGTCATAATGGAGAAAAAGGAGGAAAATAGCAAAACCTGGTCTCAGGAACTACAGAACAAGGTCAAGGGCACAGCGGCTGGCACATCTTAACTGCACATCTCCGTCACAACCGTGTGCACCACACCAGACCACGTATGTCCAGTGATCAAGTTGAGAACCTCCCACGCAACATCTCTCTCCAGCTCCATGACCTCATTCAAGCCGCCCATACTCCTTACCTGTGTCACTGGAACAAAACTTCCTGATTCTCCCTCTCATTCCAGTCTGCTTCCTCTCAATCTATTCTCCCATGGCAGCCTGTGTGAGCTTTCAAAAGCACAAACAATGATATTGCAGCCTTTGAAGGTAAATAGATGGCTATGGAAGAAATCATGCTGAGGGAAATCAGCATAACCCAGAGAACCAAGGGTCGTATGTCTTCACTCATCTGTGGAGGCTGGAGCTAGACCCTGGCCATTGAGAAAGGAAGTCTAGTGTCATGTTTTAAATCCAGATAAGGTGTAATGTTATACAACCTAATACATTTTTAGAGATGTTTTGGGAAGGGGAGGGGAGGGATAAGGGTGATAATTGGTGGGAGGGCGCTCTTGGAGGTAAATCTAATCTTCAGCATCTACATATATATTATATTATTTCATTAGAAGATTGTGTGATTGTTCAACAAATAAATTTCTGAATTAAAAAAAAGCACAAACAGTATCAGTCATTTTCTTACTTCAGTCCTTTCATACTTACATCTTGCCCTGAGCTATAAACCCAGTTCCTTTATCACATCCACTGGGTCCTTCCAAACCTTTCCCTAGTCTGCGTTGGTGTCTTCCCAGAGGTGGAGTAAACTTTTACAAGCTTGAAATTTTTACACTTTTATTTTTGCTCCTAGGACTTTGCACGCACAGATATAATGGCCTCCAGTGGACCATTTTTTCCACTTACAACTATGGTCTGCCTAATTTATTCTCCTGTTGAAGGTACATAAGCTTCATCTCCTCCAGGAAGCCAACTCTGAAATAGGTGACCCTACTCAATCCCCTTATATCACCCTATAAACTCCCTGTCATATGATACATCACATCCTATTGCTATCCTTTGTTAACAACACCCACCCCAGAGGAGTTACAGAAGAGAACTGTTTCTTCATCTATTACCAGTCTGCTAGCCCTACTGGAGAAGGTCCCTCCACACATTGGATAACATTACCAAAATTTCTTGGTCTCTAGCCTTCACGTGACCATGAGTGCAACTCAAAGTGTGGTCCATGGACCGATAGCATTGACACCACCTGTTAGAAATGCAGAACTCAGGCCCCAGTGAAGACGTACTGAATCAGAATCTGCTTTTATCACTGTCTCTAGAAGATTCCCACATGCAAGAAAGTCTGAGGATCTCAAGCCTCAGTATATACTCCATGAAGGCAGGAGCTTTTCTTTGTGGTCATCCCAGGAGATGCACGATGGCCATGCTACACAGATTTCTTGAAGAGATCAACTAATTAATCAAGAAGAGGGACTTGGTTCTGAAATCACCCTGAGACTATTACCCCTTGTGGCTGGGGGCAGGATTAGCCTCAGATGTGTGTACCATGGAGTCTCCTGGGGGTGGGAATCCAGGTGGAAGGTGGAGGCTGAGGGAGCTGGACCAGGCACGCAGTGGAACGAATGGCAAGGGACCCAGTGGGAAGGCTCCTGGTTTCTGTCTGAGCCTGTGAAACACTGGAGAAACCCTTCACCTCTCTGGGCCTCATTTATTCACCCATGAACTAAGCAGATAAAAGTGTGTCTGACCTTTCTCCCTGGAGTTGCAGGATTAACTGAGAGAATGTACATGGAGACCCTTTGTAAATAGCAATCAATTACACACAAAAGAGGATCATTACTTGATCCTGCACTCTGATCTTGCACCCACCCCACAGCAGGTGAGACCGGGCTCAGGTGGGGCAGCAGGTGCTGACCGTGAGAGGACAGTTTTCCAGGTCGCTGCCAAGGCCAAGGGCTTCTCAGGGGTGCTGAGCCAGGTGCACAGGCGCTGATTGCCCCACCCTGGCTTGGCCTCTCTCTCGGTGTTGAATTTATTCCAGCCATTCAATAGGGATAATGAGCAGCAAGAAATCCATCAGTCACCTATCAGCCCATAATCCTGACCCCGTTTAACAAATCTGATGATACTTAGCGTATCAGCATGTTTGCTTTCTTTCCAGCAAACAGTCAAACATGATTAAACTCTTTCCTCATTTCCATATTAATAGCACACCCGTGTGAAGAATTTAGGAAAGCGCATTTCTGGAAATCTCATTTTTGATTTAAAATTTTCCAGTGTGGAGGAAACAGAGACACACTGGCATGCAGAAATACCCCCACCTGTCGGGAATTTGGAGGGGAATGCTAGCGGCTTCCAGCGGTCAGCAACTCCTTCTGCCGACAGCTCCCTGTCTAAATTGACATATAATAACTGCATGGTTATAGGGCACAATGTGATATTCCCATACACTCTGTAGGGATCAAGTCAGGGAGAGCAACTGAACTGTTACCACCAACATTTATCGTTTCTTTGTGGTGAAAACATTCAAAATCCTCTTTTAAACATTTCTGAAATACACCCAACTATAGTCACTTTAAGATGCAATAGCAGACCAGAACTTATCCTTCCTAACCTAACTTACCTCTCCTGTCGGTGTTTTAAGGCTGCAACCTAGTGGCACTCTGGCTTTTGTCTCCATGCTGAGAACAGAGGCGGCATCCTGGTCATCCGGGTAAGGGCCTTTCTCATAATGAAGATGGCAGTGACACTTTTCCAACCCCTCCCAGAACCTCAGTCCTTTCCTTTTCTGGTTGGATGCTTCCATTTCCTGTCACTATTCAGGTACGGGATGGAGACCCACCAGTGAGCAGTGGAGAAATGGAGGGACCTCTTGACATGGATATAACAGAGTTCCGGCTCCCTGAACCTATCTTGTAGGCTCTCAGGACATCATGCTCGCTCCTTTATGAGGATGTGGGTGCTCAAAAGTTCCCACCCTCACCCATAGCAAGGAGTTCTCCCAGCAAAGAGACTGCTGGGTGCAACCTCAGGCTCTGGAGTCTCAGTGCATCCGTGGACAAGCTGTGTCATTCTAAGCAAGTGTCTCGCCCAACGCTATCCCTTCACCTGTAAAAGTAGGAGTACTAGAACATCTGCCTCACAAGGTGGTGGTTATCAGGCATTTTAAATAAATGATGATAGAGAGCACTTAGCTGGCTGTTGGAATACAGCAGGTGCCCCTCAGAAGCTGGCCAGCGTTATTTTGTCTTTTCTGCTCTAAATAATGCAGCCCTACTTACTGTTCCTGCTACCATCGGGTCAACAGTCTTGGGGAGAGCTGCTTGCAGCTCCAGCCCACCAAGTTGGGCCCCTTCATCAGCAGGGTGGCCGGGAAGAGCAATGTCTGCATGGGATGGAGAAGAGCTTCTTCTGCCTCTGCCTCTCCACTCTGTCTCCACCCACTGGGAATTCAGAAGGAGCCTGTTGCTGGGGAGAGGAGCTGTTTGCCTTAGCCCCAGCTCTGTCTCTCAGCATTTGGGTGAACATTCAGTTTCCTTTTGTCTGTCTTTCTTTTCTTTCTTTTTTTTTTTTAAACTCAGTAGTGTTTTACCACGTCCCCAACCCTTTATATTTTTTACTTTGAGATAAGGTCTTGCTACATTGCAGAAGCTGACCTAGAACTTATGATCCTCCTGCCTCAGCCTCCCAAGTTGCTAAGCACTCAGTTTTGTTTTTTGTTTTTTTTTTTCAAGAGAGACAGGGATAGAGAGAGTTAATTTTATTTCATTTTTAATGTGACTTTCATTGCTCAGACACCTTGTTGTGTATGTGGTTCTGGGGTTTGAACCCGCATCCTCACGCATGCCAGGCAAGTGCTACAACCACTGAGCCATCGCTCCAGCCCCAGCACTCAGTATCTTAAAGCTCTAAAAATCAGGGATTTCTTTGAACTTGTTTCAAGCTTCTCTTATTCCTGAATTGGATGTAGTAAAGATCATTTATTTGTAAGGGGTTTAACAGGACACTGTGAGGCAGATTTTATAGGGGAGGAAACTGAGATCCAAACTGAGGCTAGGCAACTCTGTTTGGACTAGCACAGGTCTTCCAGGTGCACAATAATTGGTTTTTCCATATGGCCTCATTGTGTCCCCAAAGACCTGGGAAACCCAAGTATTGAGAAAAGCTGCACTTTACAGTGCTGGAATCATGGTTGTACAAATAATTTTTCTGTCACTATGACAAAATACCTGAGATAATCAGCTTTAAAAAAAGAGAGGTTTAATTTGGCTCCTGGTTTCAGAAGCCTAGGTCCATGGTTATTTGTTCCTATTGCTTCAGGTCTGTGGTGACATAATACATCATGGCTAGAGCACACGTGGAGGAGGCCTGTTCACTTCCTGGTGATCTGGAAGTAAAAGAGAAACAGGAAGAGGCAGAGGTTTCAGTATTCCTTATATGGCATTTCCTCAGTGACCTACCTTCCTCCCACAAGATCCCACCTCTCATAGGTTCCAACACTTACTAGCACTACAGGCTGGGTACCAGGCCTTCAACACATGGGCCTTTAGGGGACATTCCATATCTAAACTATAGCACTGGTTGACTTATGTCCAGCATTATCCACTCCTTCCTCTGGATACCCTTCAGTCCTGGTGGCAGACTCCAGACCCATGTGAGCTTTTTAACCTGCCATACTGCTGTTTCATGAATCTGGCCTCACACTTGGAGTTACAGAGCATCATTCTAATTCTGAGTTCTGCCATCTGCTCAGCATCAAGACTCTGGTATTCTGTGTGCACCAGATGATACGTGACTCTTGCTCTGTGAATCACTCAAAACAATTTTTAGGTTTTCCCACAAACACAAACAGCCCTTTTTGGTTTGGGACAGGTGCGCTCCTTCCCTTCCCTTCTTTCATCTCTTCCCTTGAGACTCATTCAACTTTGATTTTCATATCGATTATCCTATGTGCACTTGTCTGAGCCCACTTGTCCTGGGGTGGCCATGCTTGATCTCACGTCTGAAAATCACCAGAGAGCTGTTCTGCTGTCATGTCTCAGTTTTGTCCCGGCCACAGGCTTCCAGATCTCTGTGTCTTTGACTGTTTGCCTGGGAAGCACCATATGTGCGAACTAAGTTTATAAAGCAATGTGTTTAAGAATAAATTTCAAGATGCTATTTTTCAGCAGCCTATGAATCACTTAAACTCATTTGCAAAATAAACTGTTTGCCAGGGGAAATTCATTTTTGATGATCGTAGAGAGAATGAAAGTTATAATATATGGAGCTTTTCCCTCTGGATAGTCATGAGCTATTCTGCCAGGAGGGATAAGAATGGGCAGCCATATAACCTTTAAATTCAAGTTCCCAAGGAATAAAAATATATCTCACACATACTACTATAGACTCAGATTCTAGTTTTCAGAGCTGCATGGCTTTTTGTCATACAACTTGGATTTTATTTTCATCTTTCACCAACAGTAGGAAGATGAATATTATAATAGTAAAAAGATATATTTACATAGAATTACTATATCTTGATTTCCCAAAAAGCCATTTATCTCAACACTTACTAATAAAAATCATGTCTGGAAGATACCTCCCCAGAAGGAATGTCAAGCAAGAGATTGGATGCCAACATGAAAAATGACCAGTGTGTTTCCGATGGGCAGAGAGGAGATAAGTACAGGGAGATCAGGATCTGCCAGGTGTGCTGCTGGCCCCTGGACTCGTTTTTATTTTATCATGTTGTGCTGCCTTTTTGTATCTGTGTGATTGTTCCCTCAATCGTGCCTCTTTAGATCTCTCTGCTTGCTCTGTTGTTTTTTATGTCCTTATCTGGAGAAGAAAAGCTGGGGCCTGCTAATGATGATGAAAGATACCCGCAAAAAGCAATCAGCAGCACTTCATCAGAGCAAAGCTAGTATTTAGGTCATTGCTGTGGCTCAGAGCCCTTAGCATCGATCCCCTCACTTTCTTCAGGGAGCATGCCAGCCTGCGCCAGGAAATTGTCTGGTGAAAGGTGGCGTGTCACAGCAACGTGTACCGGGAACTGCTGACCCTTCAAGATGGATTGCAGTAGGAGCAAGGGACTGCAGGAACGCTCTTGTTTACTTGGTGTGATAATTGTACAAATTGTGCTGGGTTCTCCTTTCTAGCATGGCTTCTTTTAGCCATTGCACACAGGGCTGTGTTTCTAAAATCAGTTCTGATTGGGCCTCCAGGGATCCAACCAGTCAAACTGACTGCACTGAGTGATCAGTATATAAAATGCTGGACTGTTGAGAGGGGACTGTAAAATGGGGATTTGATGCAGGCACAAAAAGGAAGTGGGCTCTTGAGCAAGCCCCTCATCTATACGGAATAGAGTCCAGTTGCTCTGGCTTTCCTGCAGACCACAGAGTAAGGGAAATCTTGGATCATGCTAATCTGGTTCCATACAGCTTAGTGAGTTGAAAGTAACTTGGATGTGGGCTGGACTTTGTACCAGTGTGCATGCCTACCTGGTGTGCAGTGTGAATCAGTTTTTTTAAAGGTAAACATGGGGACAGCAGGAGCTGAATCCTATGCATGGTGTTCACATGTTATTTTATTTCTCTTTTTGTACTTTATTTTTACTCTGAGGCTTTAGCCTTTCTGCCTAAGATGACCTCGGTACATACATGCACCAGCCAGGAAAGGTAAAGGCCCAGGGAATTTCTCAGGTTGCAATTTCCTGTGAGTTGGAGTTGGAGGTTGGAAGTTGGGTTAAGTCACAATCAATCACTTGGGATTGTTGAAGGCCTTGGGCTAATTGTCACAATGGTGTTTCAGGACATCAGGTGTAGTTACAGGTATGTACGAACCTATCTCTAAGGACAAGAGCTGTCCCTCAGTCATATTTTTTTCTCCTAATGGCCAAAGCATAATAAACCAGGGAGATAATACCAACTTCTAAACAAGAAGCACTTAATTAAATTTATGCCAAGCCCTTCCCCCAACACACACACACACACACACACACACACACACACACACACACACGTGGGCTTATGCACATACATGCACGTACACACACAATCAGTAATAAAAGGATACGATAAAAAGGGAAGTTTTACAGGCCAAAAGCCACCATGAGCATCAATAACACATGTCCCCTCTCTTTTTTCTTTGAAAGAAGGAATAAATTTTATTTAGTTCTTTTCACATGGCTTTCGTGGCTCTGAAATTTTGCTGTGTACGTGATATTGGGGTTCAAACTCACGCACTCGTGCATGCCAGGCAAGCACTGTAACCGCTGAGCCACCACTCTAGCCCATTCCCCAGCACTCATTAAAACTTCTTTGAGAAAGGGTCTTTTAGTTGCTGGCTTTGAACTTGTGATTTTCATGTCTCACTCTCCCCAGTTTCTTACTATGATATCTTTTCAAAAATGTATTTTCTTTCTCTACCTTGTCTTTTGATTGCTGCAAAAGGCCACATCAGCTCTACCATTCAGGTATGTGTTGATGTTTGCGTAACAAAATATCACCTAATGATCCATTTCTTAGAACATGTCCCTGTTGTTGGTAAGCAAAGAAGGACTTCTCTTTAGCTTTTCTATTTCTTCGTGAATCAATTTTAGTAATTTGTATCTCCCTAGGAAATTGTGCACTTCACCAAAGATATCCAATTTGCTTGTTCACAACTCTTCAGAGAACATTCTTATAATCTGGTAGTGATGGTCCCTCTTTAATTCCTGATTTTACTAATTGGAGTCTTTTATTCTTGGCTAGTCTAGTTAACACCTTGTCAATATTCTTGATATTTCAAAGACAGCATTTCTCTTATCATTTTTTGTAGTCTTCTATTTCTCTTTTTCATTTATTTCTTCTCCAGTCTTTGCAACTTCCTTCCTTCTGTTTATTTTGTGTTTAATATTTATTTATTTATTTATTTATTTATTTATTTATTTATTTTTCTTCCCCCTAAGGTGGAACATTTCTTAAGACAGAAAATTTCTAGTTTTCTTAAGGTGGAAAGTAAAGTTATTGATTTGAGACCTTTCTTCTTTTTAATATAGACTCATTCAGATTCTGAGCTGTAGCTCAGCAGGGCAGGAAGGGCTGTCATCAGCCATATAAGATGCGCTTACCTATCCAACATCCACTCATGTAGTTGTTTACTCATGGGACTCCATGACAATACTTTTATCCTGAAATGAGCCTAGGTGATTATCTAATCCACTTCTACTCTGCCTTCCCAGAACCTGAGGCCCAGAGAGATTAACCCCACCATCAAAGGTCACATAGTGAAGGAAAGAGTAGCAGCATCTGTGCCCATCAGTCTAAGCTTTGTCACCTTTCTAGACCACAACTATGATCTCTGGATAACCATAAGTGCTTACTTAGAAGGAAACTTGATGTCAACCAAAGAGAATAAGTATGTCAAAGTAATCTTGTAAGAACCTTCTGCCAATATTCCAAAGAGAGATATATCAGAGTTCTTCTTGAGTCGCAAAAGGTATGCTGTTCCCTAAAGACCTTCAGTAGGAATCTTATGGAACATGATATTCCCAGATGCAGATCACCACAGGAAGAATTAAGGATAAATGTGTTACGTAGACAGAGATCTACCTTAAAATGGATCCTTGATGAGAGAGTTCATCCTGGAGAAAATTAATTGGTGCTGGAGTCTCAAACAGGACTGAGTCCCAAGGTAGGATTAAGCTAACACAACCACCCAGGGTAAGGATATGCTGGAGTTACACAGATCCTGCATGGTGAAAGGTGTCAAGGCAGCAGAAAACTGGGAAGGCCAGGACATTTCTTTGTTCAGAGAGAGAGAGTACAGGTTAGCAGAATAGAGAGGACAAGTGGGGAATCTAGAATCAAGGATAGGACAAGTGTAGAAGAAGACAGAAACTTGGGAGAGATTGGGAGCTAAACCAGATGGACTAAAAGTGCTATGGAAAATGAACTTTCCCTTCAGTGACCCAAAGGAGACTTAAAGACACAATTTGGACTTGGTGGAAGTGAAGTTGACCAAGAAGAACCCGGTGCAGAGTCATGGTAAGGATGGTGTCAATTCATCCCTGAATGGCCTGCTGCAGCATGGTGGCTGGGTGTTCTTCCTCTACATGCTCCCCATGGCAACAAGAGTCTTGCTGGCACTGAAGAATCACAATCACAGATTCCTTGTCTCTTCCTGTCCATGAGTCAAAGTTGACAACTGTTCTCCTACATGTTAATATGCATCCCCCAGGGGAAAAAAAATGGATCTGAATCTTGCCTTCCTCTTCCCTACCCTAGAGGAAAGACTTTGGGATCCAAGAAGGACTGTTAAGGGAAAACGCACAAAATCAACTCTGACCCTAGGGACCTGGGTGTGCAGGGTCATGAGGAATGGTCCTGGATATAGCCCATTTCCAGAGTTCCTTGCACTCCTCTAGGGAAGGCAGCCATGTTGGAGGTGACGATGAGCGTGTCAATGTCTCAAGTCCTGCTCTGTACAGTGAGGGTGCAAAAGGACTGATCAAAAGGGCATGCAGTGGATTCTGAGCAAAAGATTTAGGGTTCTGAGTGACAGCAGAAGAAGAATCCTGAGGGTGGAGACCCTGAGATTCTCCTCAATCATGATTTTGTGTGGACACAGCTTCTCCCTTCCAGGTTTGCCCCACCTGACACAAAGAGCAGCTCTCCTTGAGGAGTGGAAATACACTTCATAGTTTCAATTGAAGCTTAGTGTGCTTTTGCATCACACAGGAAGAGGATGTCTCAATGACACTTGCACCAATATGCCCATAGACAGTCCTTTGATAGTAGGACTGTTTATAAGAGAATATCCTTTCTTCAATTTTTTTCTTTAACCTATATTGAGACAATAGTTGAGAACACATTGTAGTAACTGCCAAGATATTAGTATTAGTAGGGAACTATGTGAAGTATTCTCTGTATGTATCCAACCATGAGCACTGTGTAGATGAGGATGGACTCAGCAAGAAGATGACCATTTGTGGCCTGGAGAAAAGCAGAGCATTCTTAAAATATGATTATGAAGAAAAAGAGTAAAAGGTTTTTTTGTTGTTGTTGTTTTACTGAATGATTTTCTACCCCAAAGAGAATATTTACATCCATGATATTTTTTCCTCAAGATGCATTTCATTTCTGTCTAATTGAGTCGGATTACAAATCAAGTCTGTTTAATGTAAACAGAAACCCAGTTAGGCTTCACCCTTTCCACCTGAGTCACTCCGATAATTAAGTTCCTGATTTATCAGTGCTTCTCTATTTCCCTCTCCCCCCACCTCATCTTTCCTCAGATTGTCTATGGTCAGTAATCAGGCTACCCAAGATGGAAACCAGCCCTATGGATGAAAAGGTACCTGACATCATAAATCTCAGATGCTCCAATTAAGAGATCAACACCTCAAAGGCCACCATTTACTCTCCTAACGTATCTGCTTCACAGTCAGTACAGCAACACATAATGAGATACGCTTTTCCAACAACTGATTAACTCTACAACATGCTTTGGAATATGAATTAATTTTAGGAATACCATTTCCAGTGCACAAAGCATCTTCTCATATTATCTCATTTTTCCTTCTATTAAAATATCCCTGTGAATTTAAATCAGTATTATGATTATCACGAAAGTTCAGAGAGGATAAAGGGACCTGTTCAAGACTACAAAGGTAGTTCAATGGTAATTCTACAGCTAGAGATAAGACAGTCTTCTCCCTCAATTTGTCAGGAGTTTTTTCTTTTTCTTCTTAACTATGTCACACACACACAAAAAAAATTAAATGCTACTACCATCATACAGCGTAAAAGTGTTTGATTTTATAGGTAATAATCTGGACCTGAACAATGGATGAAGAGACCATCTGATGGGTTGGTTAAGTTATCTTTGGTATTATAGGGTTCTGATAGCTTCATTTTGTTGCCCATAATCAGCATAGGATAAAGGTAAATATGAGAGTCTGTCCCTGAATCTCCATTCCCATGGCACATCGTGGCCTCTTCTATGTTCTTTGTAAGTACTGCATGTTGACTCAAGTCTATATGTGTGTGCACACCACAAAGCAAAAACACCCATGGCTCACATTGTTTTCACCAGAATGATGCTTCCACAGCTTGCCTCTATCCATAGCTGTTCAATGGTCTTCCTTCTATCTGCCCAAGGTAATCCAAACCCTGTGTCTAGCACCCAGGAACTCTCCTTTAAGACTTGTTTCCCAACACTCCATTTCATGTAACATTTTAGGCATAATCTGGTCATTCATCCCCTAACAATGATGAATTTACCCTCTTCTTGAATTTTTTGGACCTTTACCACTGTGTTATTTTCTTATTCTTTCAAGGTTCAAATGGTACTTTAGGTCGAAGTCTTCTATTTGCCTTCACAAAGAAACCATTTCTCCTTCTTCAGAACATCCATGACTTCCCATCTACAGTGGATCTTTCTTCATGGTCCCTTTTTATCCATACACTACGTAGCACACTTTCTTTGTTAAACCTGTAAGATTGTTGCGATAGATTCAAATCTGAGTTTTGCATTTCTCATATTAAACACCAAGTATCATGCCCTACACATTTGTTCTGTGGCCGGCTGAATAATGGCCCCCATGTCCTCATCCTCTGTGACTATGGCTTTATATGGCAAAATGAATTTTGTAGATAAGTTTGTGTTTTGGGATTAGATTGCCATGGATTACCTGCATGGGTCTGGGGTAATCAAACTGTTTTCAAGAGATAGAGAGGAGTTACGGTTAGAGGAGAAGGCATGAGGGGAGCAGGGACTGGAATGACACACTGTGAAAATGAAGGAAAGGGCCACAAGCCAAGGAATAGGTGCAACCACTGGAAAAAGGAAAAAGACCCTCACTTTAGAAAGAATCTGCCTTGTGAAACAACACACTTACCAACACCCAGACCTTAGCCCAATGAACCTGATCTTGAACTTCTGACCTCCGGAACTGTAAGATAACAAATAGGTATTGTTTTAAACTACTGAGTCTGTGGCAATTAGCTATAGCAACAAGAATTGAATACAGTATTTGGAAAAAAGTGTGTTGAATGGAAAACTAAGTGGATGACCATGAAAGAGTGAATGAATTCAGAGGCTCTAAAATGACCTTTTGCTTTATAATGTTTTCTTGCTTCCTACATCTCATCACGATGCAAGGTATTTCCACATAAAAAGGTATGCTTTAATGCTCTTGAATAGTTTTCCAGTGGTCCAATTAAAATGTGAATGTTTCAGGGGTTCTGAAAGAGGAGGGTGATAATCTTCCCACAGCAGATGTTCCATAATTCTAGAAAGCACAGGACCTGAAGAATAGGGGAGACATGACTCAGCAGGCAGGGAGGACTTGGAGGACCAGCAACAGAGCCCCTCTGAGGCACAGGAAGAAGGTCTTGATTACAGAGTGGCCCAGTGCAGTCTCCTGATGGTGCAGCCTTGACCTGGGAGGACAAAGAGGTAGCAGGATGGGGAAGGACAACAGTCATCAAAATCATACCTGACACCCTGGAATTCCTCTTTGATGTGCCAGGACTTTTTGTTGTTGTTGTTTTTCAGGAAATTCCTGTTTTTAAAGGCAAATTCTCATTATTTTCAGGGACCAAAATTTAGGATAAAAGAATTTTTTTCCAATGTATCTTTACTTTTCCCCTGACTGACTTTGATGCCCTCTTTTAATTTTAATAGGAAACTGAATAAAGTACTTGACTTTGACATACCATGGTGATGCAAAATGACATTTCAAATCTAACACCGGTTAAACCTACAAAATACTAATTCAAAGGGCTGTTGATGTGTGGCTTTCCCACTACCTCTGTACAGAGAAAGGTTAAATTAATCAGCAAGGTCACTGTGCCACAAATCAATTACTACCTAAGGTTACTCTTACTAAACTTACCTCTCAAACTCTTCATATCCCTGAAACTACAATCTTAACTTTGTCTTTTGCAAAAGTAAATCATCCCCTTTGTGAAAGCCCATGCACACACACACAAGTGCACGTGCACACAACCCTTCATGGGCTGTTAACTGAGAGCCAATCATCTCCCTCATTTTCTCAAATAGCACATATCATTCGCACAGAGCCAGAGCATAATTTGAATGAAATCAAATGAGATTTTCCTCAGCTTCAAATGAATTGGAGTGGAAGATGATAATGCTTTTTTTTTTCTGTCCAACAAGCCAGCTCTTAGCTCCAAAAAGAAAAGAAGAATCTCCACAGTGTTTCAGATTTAAATACATTAAAAATAAATGCAGTTTCTAAATTTTAACTACTTCTGATCATGCTCAGAAAGGCATACAGAGATTTCGAGATCTTCCAATTGAACTGAAATTGAGCCCACAAATACCATTGAGAGTGCCAGTGGATCTATTTATAAAACATCTCTGAGATTTTCAGGTCTCCATGTGGGAAATGCATCTTCCTGCATAAGAAAACGTAAAAATTAAAATTCCAAGCAAACAAAGTGATTTTAATAAAACATCTCCTTAAAAAAGAGAGGAGAGAGAATTCTTAGGTGAAATTTCCAAGTAATCCAACTTTTACATTTGGAGATAATTTTACATTGAACTAGAATAGTACTTTACTTACTACTAGGATCTATTTTTTGTCAGCACTAAGAAATGCTTTGGGGAAGAATAAACAAGAATGTTCTAAATTAAATTGCATAAATAATTTTCACATTTTCTACTTGAGTGTCTTGTGTATATTTCATTGTCTGCCATATCATCTGTGAGGGCGCAGCCAACTGTTTTATATCCTATGCCTGTTCGGAAACTGCTGTGTGTTTTCAAATTGCAGCTCCTGTTTCCTTTTTTCTTTTCTTTTCTTTCTTTCTTTCTTTCTTTCTTTCTTTTTGAGAAAGAGGGGGACAGTGAGAGAGAGAAAGAGAGAGAAACAATTTTTATTTATGCCCTTTGTTGCTCTGAGACTTCGTTGAGTACGTGGTGCTGGGGTTTGAACTCGAGTACTTGGACATGCCAGGCAAGCGCTGAGCCACCGCTCCAGCCCTACTGTTTTCTTAGTAATGTTTGCTTCTATGCCTCGTGTATTTCCTCTCTCGGAAATTTTGTTCAGTCCTCTCTTGCCCATAAGTTGACAACTATTGTCTTATTCTCATTGGGGAATTTTCCCCATATTTTATATGTACCAGTAAAATATGGCAGGCTTCTCCACTGCCTAGTATTTCTTTAGACTGCTATTTAATCTAACAAAAAAATGATAACACAGGTAATATGTGAAGCATATGGAAATTATCCTTCCGTAAGATCACAGGTGCAGAATATAGCCATGAGAAAAGCGGATGGTAATACTCTTAGGACAATCTATTTTACTATAAGTTCTAGAATTACTTACTTTAAATGAAAACCATGTATTAGGCAGAAGGTTTCAGCTCTGATGTTATCAGTTCTGCTATATGTTATCCTCTCTTGACGGCTTCTAAAAGGGACTTCTGATCCCAGTGTTTTGGTTAAAGCACATGTTTTGGCAGCCATCTGCACAAAGCACCAAACATGAACTTCAAGGGCAAGGGAGCCACTTTTGGAAGATAATTCATGTGCAGACTACAAATATTTCAGAGCAGATTGTATGTCTGTAGATTCTGAGTGATTTGTGAAGCTCCAACCCTCTGCCAATAAGTAGTTTTGAGACCTTGACCTTCACTTTTCTAAGTCTCGGTGTCTCTCTTTTTTGCCTTTATGAGTCTTCTTATTTATTTGTTAAATAGAATGTATAAACTTCTCAGCCTACCAAGTATCAGTATTATGGGGTATTTGGAATTGCCAAAAAAAAAAAAAACAAGAAAAACAGACAGTTGTCCACTCAGCAAATATTGATTGAGCAAATACTTTTTTCCAGGTGCTTTCCCAGGTACTGAGCAATATAAACGTAGCTATGACAGATATTGCCTCTACTTTTATGATTTAAAATTGTTGCTACTAATATTATTAGACTACTACTTTAACACCTACTACTTCCTCCTACTACTATAAGCAGTGGTTGATACTTAAATTGCTATTATTTGTGTAACCATCAACAATCTTTAACATTGTAGTATTTGAGGGCCTTTTCCTACTTGTTAAATGATTTCTTTCATTCCAAAACATCTGTTGATGATTTTGTGCACAATAAAAATTTTGAAATAATCACCATCAATTTCTTTAATTAGAGTTTTTACTTTTAATTTTATTCATGTTGCAATTTTCAGCACAAAGTAAGTCAGGACCAATAAGAACTAGATACATACAAAAATAGAATAATACTAAAGGATTTCCATAGATGTGTTCAGCTTCTATTTTTATTTGTTTAATGAAAAGTGATTTACATTTAAATCAATGAAGGCTTTGAAATTAGGATTTTCTTAAGCATCTACCATATGCTAGACATTTCCCATCCATCCTCGCAGTTAGACATCTTTATCTCCATGACAGAGATTACTACAACCACTTTGCAGATGAAGGTTGAGAAGTTGTGGGAGATACAGTGACTTTTCAGACTCAATCAATTGCTCCCTAAATCTAATCTCCTTCTCTTGTGCCTGATTATGTTCTATCCATCTGTTTATTTACCACAGAATTTTTTTTAAAATGTGACTCAGTTCATATGCAATTGATCGATAGGGAACTGATGTCAGTTTAACTGACGTGTTGTTGGTAAATAGGTGATTTTTCCAGCTTCACAAGAACATCAGGAGCTGCTTTTATCACTATTAAAACTAAGTCTTAGCAATATATGGAGACCTTTCCTGAAATTAAACAGAAAAGCCTTCCATGAGAAGTGTCTGGTATGGCGGCTTCAAGAATATTGATATTTTCCAGTCTGTCAGTTGTTCTGAGACCTTTTACTTCTTTAGAACCATCTCAGAAACTTGTTAAAACACAGATGTCTGGGGTGCTACTCTTTGCCAACCCCCAATCCCAGAGGGTTTTCAATTCAGTGGGTCTTCAATATCACCTGAACATTTGTATTTCTGACAGATTTCTGTGTGGTGGTTGAAACCTAGTCATTATGTTAAGCTAGTTGGGGAAGTTGTCAATGAAGACAATGAAATTTAAAGGCATTTTTTTCCTATGTTAAAAGAAATTAATGAAAAGGATAACCTTCAAATCAAATATACATACACACATTTATATAAGTATTTAAATATATATATTTAATAAATATATATGTGTACATATATATACTTATATAAATATATAGGTATGTATATATATATTCATACATCAACACACACATTTTACACTGGTGAATCTTGTCCCTGTTAGAATCAAATGGTCCTACTCTGAGGAGGAAAGCATGAGCCCAGGGGTAGAAGGCTACAGTGATGTTTGAGCTGAATCTTGGCAGATGCACCAGTGGAGACTTAAGTATGCTATTCTTTTATTTATATATATATATATATATATATATATATACATACACATATTTTTTTTTAAGAGAGAAGGACGGTGAGAGACAGAGAATCAATTTTTATTGAGTTTTTTCACATGGCCCTCATTGCTCTGACACTTAGTTGTGTACATGGGTGCTGGGGTTTGAATCTGCGTACTTGCGCATGCTGGCCAAGCGCTGTAACCGCTGAGCCACCGCTCCAGCCCAGATTATTACTTTTTTGATCACCAAGTTCTATAGGTTTTTGAATGACCCACTAAAGTACTCTTTCCAGAAATCTTGTCATTTTTCACATATATTTTTGCACACTGTCAGGATTTCCAGGAATATAGATACGGCATTAGAGTAGAAATGCTATATGAAGAAATTCTTTTCAAATCTAGTGATAATGAACCCAATGTATAAAATAAAGAGTACTAGCAAATGTAGGTGGAATGGATGAATTAAAGATGTATGGGCCTAATAAAAAATCTTCACAACGTTGTGTCAAGCATCTTTTCTGAATTTGTCTAAACATTATGGCCAGTGACTGAAGTTATCAGTCCTCTGTGTTAAAGTTCCTGGAATCAAAGAGTCTTAAATAGGAGAATTCTTTCAGGCATTTTATTAATAAAGTCTTCCATCTCTCCTTAAATTAAAACAAGCCTGTTGTCAAACATCTTTTGAACATTGCTCACCTTACCAAACTCTTTCCTTTGGGATTCTGTATTTGAATTCTGGTAGTGCCCCTCAGCTCATTTTCTATTTACAGGTGGGGGAGCCTATTCATTCCTCACAGAAACTAATCAGTTGGATCCCTTTCCGGGAGGTGAAAAGGAGGGAGGTGAGGACGAGCAGAGCTATTGGAAAATGAAGTAAGAACTTACAGGAAAAGGTATACCTAAGCACGTGAGATTTGGCATCTTGTGTCCTGTGTTGTGCCCAAAGCATTCTATGCCTTCCCTGTAGGTATGTAGTCAAAATGCAACCCTTGAGATTAACATGTATAGTTTGGACACAGAGTTTCCTATGTTCTCCAGCCTCATCTCTCCTACATGGCCAGGTCCACAGAAAGTCACCTCTGGGGTGTCGTTAGCGCTTCAGGAGTTTGCATTGCTACCTTAAGTCAGCTAACTGTAGAATTTATTCATGAAACACAATGTAAGAGAATGCTAATGTTTTAATCCCATGTAAGCTCCCAGTGGCTGAATTGGCTAAACCAGACAATAAGGGTACTGAGTGAAAACTTGCTGAAGTGTGCTTCTCAAATAAGCTTAAGTGGGTGGACTCAAGGCAGAAATCCAGGTGAGCTGGCATCTACAAAGCCATGAGGAGAACAAAACACAGTTAAATAATGAAATCGGTATCATAGATGATGGCGCAAGCCTTCTTTTTTGTTTTTTGTTTGTTTGTTTGTTTTGTTTAATTTTTTATTAAAAACTGAACCTTTCCTTAAAAAAAAAAAGATCACAATTCTGGCCTGAAGGAGAGGTTATTATATAGGTTTGGAGACAAGGAGTAAATAGTGTTCTGAATTAATTAAAATGCCCACTTTCATGAAATGTTCTGGCACTTTTAGCCATGATACCCCAATTTCATCAGCTTGATGTAACTATTTGACAAATACCTGAATTAACCTTGGGTTTCTCAAGGTACGCTATTGATTTGGAAGTTGAATGTTCTCTTGGTTAATATCTCAGGGGACCTTGAGAAACCCAAGGTTATGTGATAGCCACAAATGTAGAAATTTCTCCACCTGCTAGAGTCTTAAACCTCTGTGTACAGATGGTTTTCAAGTAATTAGAATGTTAAATTATTTACTTGTGAACTAAACCCATATGGTATATAATTAGAATCTTTGTTTCAGAAACAATATTGTATTTGATATACATTGGGATATGTTAGGAAACCAGGGATCATCAGGTAGAGAAGTGGTTCTTACACATCCATGTTCATTGGAGGGATCACCTGGAAGGATTATTAAAACATGAGTTCCTGGCCCTCAACCCACAGTTTCTCACTCAACAGGGCAGGGCTGAGGTATGAATATTTGCATATCTAGCAATTTTCCAGATGATGTTGAAGCTATAGATTCAGACACTGAAAAGAGTCTATGGAAGAGACTGTTGGGGTGGCAAAGCCCCTACTAGGAGTGGTGGAACTGGAAATCCCTTCTAATGAGCTCCTGGCATGACCAGGGTCAAACCACTTGGTTTTAGTGGGGTTCCCTTGATGGTTTCTTACTGGTAAATGGAGAATTCTGCCCCACAGTACTGATTAATGACACTTAATCAACTCTCCCTCAAACTCTAATCTGATAATGTATGTTTTCCAATTGAAGGCTTGAAGAAAAAGAGAACCATAAGTTTCATTATCAATCCATTATTTCATAATCAGTGAACATTGCACTTCCAAATCAATAGACTGTGCTTTGGGAATGAGCTGACAGTCTGGTCAGGGCCACCTCCTGGGCCACGCGCCATCACTCAAACCCTCCCGGATTCTCAGATGACTACATAGTTTCGCCATGACCTTTTCATCTGATTTAATCTGAGCTGTTGGATTCAAGACTATTTGGCCTGGGGATTTTCAGGAACTGGGAAGGCTCATTGATTATTTTCTTTTGGATTATGCCACATATGTTAAAAGTCACTAAGCAATGATGTTTGAAAGATTGCATTTGCCAGAAGAAAGGAAAACAAACATTTGGATCTTACATTTCAGACCAGAAATGGAAAAACAGAATGTAATTGGGTGGGCTCACCTCAAGGCTGTTATTAACTGTATTGTAATATTAATTTGTTACATCTTTCCTTCTGCTTCTAAAATGTGTGTCAGTCCTCTTCCTGGAAGGCTGATGAAAGTTGATAAATACCTGTGATAAAGTATTTAGCTTCTCTAGGTTGTTTTATTCAGGATTGTTAAGCAAAGTTTCATGATGCAGGAACATAAGACAGAATAATTTTAAAGTCATTTTCAGACTCCTTATCCATAAGCACCATTTAATGATACTTCCCCATTAACATGCACATCACTTAATATTCTTCCCTTGCCTCACACAGAAAGCTCCACAGCCAACAAATGGTCTTCCCTGGAGAATACATATGCAGAGCCATTGGGGCAGCCTTTCAGTAAACTGGTTTGGAGTACTATTCTATCTTTTGCATTTTCATCCTATCACAAAGAAGAGGAATGGCCAGCTTCCCTTTGTAGATGGGGATATTAGAGAAGAATTTGCAAGCATCCAGCCATTTCTGGGCAACACATCCCTATTTCTTCTTTGGGCATTGTTTCAGTGAGTTGTTTTTTTGTTTGCTTTTTGTTTTTTGTTTTGGTTTTTTCTGCTGCAACTAAAAGACCCAACAAGAAAAATTTTAGAGGAGGAAAAGTTTATTTGGGGGCTGACAGTTTCAGATGGCTGCATTCCTTGGGAACTAGGGGCTGTAGAACATCATGGCTGAAGAGTGTGGCAGAGGGAAGTGGCTCACATTATGATCAGGATGCAGAGAGAGAGAACTAAGCTCAGCTCACCAAATATTTACTCCAAAGGCACACCCCCAATAACCCACCTCCTCCAGCCATACCCTACCTGCTTTCAGTTACCACCCAGTTAATCCCTATCGGGGGATTATTTCACTGATTGGGCTAAGGCTGTCACAACCGAATCATTTCACCTTGAGCTCAGCCTTCTTGTATTGTCTCACTCATGATATTTTTGGGGATACCTTTCATCCGAACCATAACAGACATCATTTCCTGGAACAGACAAGCACTTACTTGGGTTTAAAACTGACAAAACCAAAATCTTTTGATAAATGGGAAAAAGGCAGATAAAGGAAGATATTTTTCCTAGAGTTATAATAACAATTCCAAAACCTTATGTAAAAGTTCCCTTTTATTTCTTCAAAGTTATATCATCTCATATTTGGAAAAGGAGCCTCTAAATATTATATAATATGGTGCACTGAGAAGATGATGATGTGAACAAAACATAACAATCTAGAACAGATTTATGAGCACTATCAAAGCATAAGCTGAACGTACTTTCCCCTTAAATAACCTTTCTACTAAGAAAAGAAATCATTAAAGATAATAGTAAGAATATAGATTTTTCAATAAAGTAGAACCAATTAGCTCTCCATT
Organism: Aplodontia rufa; assembly: GCA_004027875.1. Classification (NCBI taxonomy): domain Eukaryota; kingdom Metazoa; phylum Chordata; class Mammalia; order Rodentia; family Aplodontiidae; genus Aplodontia; species Aplodontia rufa. The sequence goes on along the minus strand of PVKS010022624.1, from coordinate 10,435 downwards.
CTAAATAACACAATCTGCAGAAGATGAGAATTGCTTATAACAATAATACAATGGAATTCTCTGTCACCCAAAGGTTTTCACATACTTCACAATTTCAATGATCTCTTGAAGCATTATAAAAAAAGGTGATTTCTGAGTGTGGTGATGACATTGCATTTTATTTTTTTTTTTTTTAAAGAAAGAGGGACAGTGAGAGAGAGAGAGAAAGAGAGAAACAACTTTATTTAGTTTTTCACATGGCCTTAGTTGCTCCAACACTCATTTGTGTACATGGTGCTGGGGTTTGAACCCGGGTCCTCACGCTTGCAAGGCAAGCGCCGAAACCGCTGAGCCACCGCTCCAGCCCCATGACATTGCATTTTAAATGTCATATAATTCAGGAAGAAGAAATTAATACTACCTTCTAATTGAACTGTACAGGTTTTTATAAACAACTGCACGGAGATACAATTCATATACTTTACAATTCACTCAAAGTGTACAATTCAATACTTTTTAGTGTATTCACAGATACATGCAACCATTACCACACTTAGTTTTAGAGCATTTTTATCTCCCCAAAAACAATGTCTAATTTTTAGTTATCACCCCTCTTCCTGCCTCCTAAACCCCTTAGCCCTAATCAATTGCTAATCTTTTAAGAATTCCCTACTCTGAACTTCCATATGAATGGAATCATAATGTGAGATCTTCTGTGGACTGGCTTCTGTTACTTGGTATAGTGTTTTCAAGGTTCGTTCATGATGTTTTTAAGGTTCCATCCATGTTACAGCATGCATCAGCCTGTCTCCTTTACATTGCCAAATAATATTCCATTGTGTTATTATATCAAGTTTTATTTACCCTTTTCATTGTTGATGAACTTTTGGATTGTTTCCTCCTTTTGGATGATAATAAGCAATGATGTTATAAGCATTCATGTGCAAGTTTTTATGTGGACATATATTTCCTTTTTTGGGGTATATACCTAGAAATAAAAGTGCTGGACCTTATGACGAATCTATTAAATTATTTGAGGATTTGCCAATTTGTTTTCCAAAATGCCTACAACATTATATATTCCTACCAGCTGTGTATGAGTATTCTGATTTCTTCAATTTCACCCCAAAATTATTATTTTCTGATATTTTGTTCTAGCCATATTCGTGCATCTGAAATGTTATCTCATCATTGAACAATGCTGTCAAACATCTTTTCATGTGCTTGTTGGTCATTTATATACCTTTCCTGGAAGAAATGTACATTCTGATCCTTTAGCTATTTTTAATTGAGCTACCTTTTAATTATTGAGTATAAGGATTGCTTAAAAATTGCTTATAGTAACCCCTTACAAGCTGTATAGTAAATGTTTTCTCCCATTTGGTTAATATTTCATTTTCTCAATGGTATCCATTGAAACAAAAAAGCTTTTAATTTAATGAAATTTGATTTATTTCTTCTTTTGTTACTTTTGTTTTGGTGTCATATCTAAGAATCCTTTGCCAAATCTAAGGTTGTGAAGTTTTACCCCTATGTTTCCTTGTATAAGTTTTAGAGTTTTAGTTGTTATCTTTTTTATTTTTTTATTTTATTCAGAAATGTATTTGTTGAACAATCAAACAAGCTTCTAATGAAATTATATATATATATATATATATATATATATAAATTCTGAAAATTCAATATACCCCCAAGAGCCCCCCCATTACCCACCCTTATCCCTCTCCCCTCTCCTTCCCAACACATTTCTACAAATGCCTTAGGTTGTATGATATTACACCTTATCTGAATTTAAAACATGATAATAGCTCTTATCTAGAGTGAGGTAAAGGTCCAGTTCCATTCTTTAACACATAACTCTTCAGTTGTACAGCAATATTTGTTGAGAAGACTATTCTTATTCCACTGGCTACTCTTGGCATCCTTGTGAGACATGAAGTGTGGGTGGATTTTTCAACTTTCTCTGTTAGGTTCCATTGACCCATATGTCTATCTTTGTGCTAGGACCACAATCTTAATTGCCGTTGCTTTCTGGGAAGTCTGGGTCCTCATACCTTGACCACCATTTTCAGAATTATTTTGAACATTCTGAGTTTCTTAAAATTCCACATGCATTTGACGATCAGCTTATCAACTTCGACAAGTAAATCAGTGGGGATTCTGATGGGGATTGTGTTGAATCTGTAGATCAGTTTAGGGAGCATTGTCGTCTAAACATTAAATCTTTGTTCCATACAGATATGATGTTATCCATATATTTAGATCATCTTTAATTTCTTTCAACACTATTTTGTAATTTTCAGAGTTTAGGTTTTGCACTGCTTTGTTAAATTCAGTATTTTATTGCTATGATGAAAGCAATTGCCATCTTTTAATTTTCAGGTTGTTCATTCAAGCATATAGAGCTACAAATGATTTTTTGTATATTGCTTTTGCATCTGCAACCTTGGTGAACTCACATATTAGCTCAAGTCATTTTGATGCATTTTTTAGAATTTTCTGTAGACAAAGTCATGTTATCTTAGAATAGAGGTAATTTTACTTTTTCTTTTCCAATTTGACCATATTTTAATTAAATCCGTGAATCTTTTCCCATTTACCTTTTACCATAACATTCAGTGTTCTTGAGAAGATTCTTAGGCTTGAACTTCTCCACACCTCGTTGCAAATTGAGTCAGTTCCTTTGGGAAGAGATTGGGAACTAACTGGTTTGTGACTTGTTTCTTCTCCCAGGCAAAATTCTCTGAGCCAAGTATTTGGAGCAAGGGCAAGTAGCACTTTGAGTGACACCTCATCTGGGAACTGTGTACTCTGTGTACTCTGAGAGGAACAGAAGGTCCTCTCAGCTTGCATCTACTGTGTATAACCACTTCCTACCATTCCAGGGAAAAGACAATTAGAGACTCAACATTGTCACCATGTCATGCCCAAGATTCAGGCTCCTTTCTATAAGGAGTAGGAATTAGCAGAAGGAGGAATCCTTTACCTCTCATGTGCAGTTACCTGGAACATAGCCTCAATAACAGGTACGTAGGCACCTACTCATCCCAGGAAAAAGCCCTCTTGTTGGGGGTCTGGGGAGAGGGCCCCTCTGTTCTTAGCTATAGTTGCCTGCAGTGGAATCTCTATAAAAAGATGTTAGAGGGAGGAGTCTTGGTTCATATACCACAAAATCTTGAATTTCCTTGCTGAATTTTCATGAATAGGAACTCTTTTAAATTAATTTTGATAAGTGCATTATAATTATACATAATAGTGGGATTCATTGTAATATATTAATATAGGCACAAAACATAATTTGGCCAATTTTTTAATAGGTATTTATTTATTTGCTATTTCCTCTCATGATATTTCCAGAGGGTTTAAATTCATTACTTGTTTTACCATTTTTGACAGCTTCACTGGGGAGCGGGTTAGTGGAGTTCCTCATGTTGTCATGGCAGAGGCTGATCTCCAGCATATAATGGTTTATAAAGTAGTTTTAATATATTTTTCATATTATGGTTCACTTCTTGTGTAGACTTTGATAACCATGTCATTTAGGTAACATTTATTTCACATTTAAGTTGATATTTACTGAAGAGGAATTCCATGTCAGATAGTGGAAAAAGTGGAAAGATAAGTATGTTCAGTTCTGTCCTGTGAAGAATTCACATCTGTTTTAGTTATTTTTTTTATCACTGTGACCAAAAGTCCTGACAAGAACAATTAGAGGAGGAAAAGTTTATTTGGATGACACTTTCAGAGGTCTCAGTCCATTGATGGCCAACTCCATTGCTCTGAGTCTGAGGTAAAGCAGCACGTCATGGGGAAAGGGTGTGGTGGAGGAAAACAGCTCAGGACTTGGCAATCAGGAAGGAGGGAGGGAGAGAGAGAGAGAGAACTCTGTTCAACAGAGACAAAACATAAACCCCAAGGCATGTGGCCCATAACCTGCCTACTCCAGCCACGCCCTACCCCCTACACCATCACCCAGTTAATCCATTCAAGTTCAATGCACTGATTAAGTTAAGGCTTTCATAACCCAATCATCTTGACTAAGTTTTCTTGCATTGTCTCACTCATGAGCATTTTGGATCACCTCGTATCTAAATCATAACAACATCTGCAGGTACGTAGGCACCAATATGAAGGAAATTCTAAGTTAGCACGGGAATAAGAATATGATTTGAATACAGGTCATTTGAAACTTAATCCCATGAATTCATGATGCTTTCTGTTGAATCTTGGGGAATATATCCTGATGAGAGAAATAGAATTTCCCATTTTAATGCAAGAATTATATTTCTTATCCTACTAATAATCTAGCGTATGGAAATTGCAGAAGGCGCTGCCTCCTGACTCTAGGCTATCACTTCTAATTTCAGCTTATAATAATATTGGGCATGTGTATTTGTATTACTCAGCTCAGCATCACTATAACAAACATCTGAGATACATACCTTACAAGGAAGAAAGTTTTATTTTGGCTCAGGTTTGAAGCTTTCATTTCACAATCAGTGAGCCCATTGCTTTTAGGCCTGTGGGGAGGCAGCACATCCGGGCAGAAGCGTATGGTGTTCTCATGGTCAGGAAGCAAAACAGAGGTAGAATGGGACCAGGACCCCACAGTCCCCTTTGAGGGCGTAACACAATGACCAGAACACCTCCCACTAGGCCTCACATCTTAAAATTTCTTCCACCCCCCAATAGCGCTGAGGACTATGCCTTTAATACATGGGCCTTTGGTGGACATTTAAGATCCAATTTATAGATATTAGGATTTTAGAGATGGTGACGGGCAGGAGGGCTGCATGGCAAATCTCTCCATGAAGCGAGATGCCAACGGTGGGATAAGTGCCTTTCTGGGAGGTGGTGAACGGCAACATTTTTGCCTAAATTCAGTATTCAAGCAAGGAAATATAGAGATGCAGAGGCCTGGATAAACTAAGTGTACAAGAAAGTCCAAATAAAGATCGAGCAGCTCGAGCTGCAAGGACTGCAACCCACCCTGTGGGCGGCTGGATGGCACAGAGGAGAGGGATCAGCACATCCAAATAGAGGAAGGACAAATTGGCACAGAGATCTCTGATAACAGAAGGGCTCATGCTGCACTACACTGTGGAACCCAGGAACTGCATTTGTGAATACAGATTAGACTCCCCAAGTCTGGCTGCAGAGAGCCCAGCAATCGCCATGTTGATTCCACCCAGTGGCAGTCCAAACAGTTGCTCCAAGAATCAGGACCTCAGATCAGAGGTCACCCCAGTAGCTACACCATCAGACAGCTGACCACTCCAGGACCCCAATGTTCTGACTTTCTGCCTTGACCTTCCTATTGGTCCTGCAACTCTAGATAGAGGCCCCTCTTTTACCCCTGACATACACCGAGCTCCAGGCAGAGTTCGGTTGGGGCGGTTCCACAGGAGCTAATAGACTGGCAGGGTCAGCTTGCAGGACCAGAGACTTTGGAGTGCAGATAACGCCTGGTCCTCTCAGGCTGGGCAAAGATTACCTTCAGCCTCAGCAACCTATGAACAGAAGGGGCATCCTGGGAGCAGCACTTTCCTCTGTTTTCAGGCCCTGAGACCTGGGAACAGAGGCAGTTCCATAAGCCCTGTGAGCTCCAAGTGGGACTTGGCTTCCACGCCCCTTATGTTTGCATTCGAGACCTCCCCAGGCATGGGTCTGGTTGGGCTGGTGTCTCCTCCCTGACCTCCACCTTGCTGGGGCTGAGACTGCCTCAAGCATCATCTCTTGAGGGCAAGTAGGGGATTCAGGTCACTCAAGATTGGGTCCACAGCTGTCCCAGGAGAGTTCAGTTCAGGCCAGCCACTCCCCTAGGCTCAGCCAGAGACCCTTGCAGCTGAGCTGCTCCAGGATCCCAGATGAAGTGGAGCAGGAGGCAGGTGGACACTAAAGTTCCCAGGGGTTCAACCCAAGTAGCCCAAAAGGCTGTATTCACAGGAAGCAGGGACAGTGAAATTCTGCAATCCTTCCACAGAAGAATAATATTGGGAGGTCTCCTTGGAATCTGACTTCCAGCTAAGAACAACAAAATGCAGTCCCTTCCCCAATCTCACCCAGGAAGTGCCTCCATCCAGATGTCAGTTATGAACATACATCCCCACTGTATATTTTGACCTCAGTATTAATAATTAATAAACTTTCCAACTCCTTTTTTCCTTTTTTGTTTTTCTTTTCTCCTTCTTGGAGCTGGTGTTTCTGTGTGTTTGTATTTTGATTTTTTTGGTCTATCTGTGCTGTGTTTCTACTGCTGTGGTTTGATTTAAGGCTGTCTGTAATCTTGCAAACCAGTGCATGTTCTCTTTGTGCTGTAGAGTCTCCAAGTAGTGAGCTTCCCTGCTACCCCTTCTTCCCTTTCCTCTGTCAACACCTAAACTGTATTCTTCTCTCTCTCATCCTCCCTCAAGATCATTACCCCAATCTCTTCCCCATTCTTTCTTTTCTTTATTTTAACAGAATAACCTACATCATCTCCGCTCTCTTGTTGCTCTCTTTCCAAATTAACAAGTTACTCACTACCTTCCTATCACGTTCCCTTTGCTCACTAGACTTTTTTCTTCACCTACAGAGGTTTTGGAAAACTGAAGTGAATGCCAAACTACAAAATGGGTGTTTGCTTTCAAAACAAGTATAGTCAGACTGAGGACTCTCATGGAAGAAAGCTGTGAATCCATTTGCACTTATATGTGGTAATTAACACTGTAACAGCTACAATTGGCACAAAGTAACCATATCAACCCGGTCTTTTATATGTCTTGGCTGTACATATTGACTCCTATCCCCTATCTCCTGAGGTTGTGGAAATCATAAAGGTCCATAATAATTCACAGAATGAGGAGCCAGCCATTGAACTGTAATATCCAAATTGTATTCCAGCCCAACTAAACAAAGAGACAAAAACTTAACACCCATCAACAAAGCCCCCAAGAGAATTATTTGGTGATGGATCTCAAGCCCCACTCCCTGAAACTGAAAATGAGGGGAAAGGGAAACAATCCTCCACCTCAAATCCACAGCTCCCCACCCAAGGAGTCCATGGTTGGGGTCCTAAATGAAAACCTAAAAAAGTATCAGCAATCTGATTACTAAATTAATCAAAGAATTAAAAGAAGACTTGAGGAAGGAAATAAGAACAATTTCAGGAGCTGAGAGACCATTTTGATAAAGAGCTAGTCATTCTGAAAAGAGATGTAGCAGAGCTCTTAGAATTGAAAAAAAAAAACATAGTCAACCAAATTAGAAGCTCATTGTAAGGTACTAATATCAGAGTAAACTCAATACAAAATATAACCTCAGCTCTCAAAGAATGAACATTAGACAGTGAAGACAGGCTGAGTAATGTTGAGTGCAAGGAGGATAGACAAGAAAAGAAACTTACTGAGCATAATCAGAACTTCCAAGAAGTATGGAACAAGATGAGAAGAAATAACCTGAGAGAAATTGATATTGAAGAAAACATAGAGCAACAAATGAGCAGCATTAAGAATCTTCTCAATGATATCACCAAAGAAAATCTCCCCCATATCAGAATTAATCCAGAAAATCAAATCTAAGACACCTATAGGACACCAAACAGACCTAACCAAATGAGAAACTCACTGAGACACATCATATATAAAATACCAGAGAAATCAAGGAAAGAATTTTAAAAGCAGTAAGGAAACAACACCAAATCACATTCAGAGGCAGACCAATAAGGATTACTGTATATTTTTTGTCTCAGACAATAAAGGCCAGGAGAGCATGGAATGATATTTTTCAAATATTGAAAGAAAATAATTTTCAGCTAAAGGTATTATACCATGCAAAACTCAGCTTTAAATGTGATGGGGAAATAAACTATGTTCATGACAATTAGCAAGATACATGAAAACAAGGCCAGCTCTATAGAGTACTCAAAGACATCCTTCATCTAGAAGAACAAAACTTCCACAAACAGCAGAAAATAATAACATAACTCACTAAAAGATATCCAACATGGCACAAAATACAGCAATGGTCACAATGCCAGGGACCCAGAATCACATATCTATTCTAACACTGAATGTGAATGGACTCAATGCCCCAATCAAAAGACACAGGTTAGCTGACTGGTTCAAAAAACAAAATCCAACAATATGCTGCTTATGGGAGAAACATCTCACAGCCAAAAATAGACACAAATTGAAGGTGAAAAGTTGGCAAAGAGCCCACCAGGCTTGTGGCACAAGAAAGCAAGCCAGTGTTAATTAAACTTAATTTTGACCAAAAATTAGTCAGAAAGGATAAAGAAGGTCACTACATCATAGTAAAAGGAACAATGCATCAAAAAGACATAACGATAATTAACATTTATGCCCCCAATTACAACCCCTCTCAAATAAATGGAAAAAGTACTCAAGGACATTAAACCTCTTTTCAATTTCAACACAATAATACTGGGGGACTTTAATGCACCACTATCAATAACAGACAGATCATCAAAGCAAAAAATCAATAAAGCTATCTCTAATCTAAACAACTCTATCAATCAATTGGACTTAAGAGACATTTACAGAATATTCCATCCCAAATCAGCTGATTTTACATTCTTCTCAGCAGCTCCCAGATCCTTATCCAAAATAGACCACATCCTAGTCCACAAAGCTAATCTTAGCAAATATAAAAAAGTTGTTAAAATCCCATGTATCCTGTCAGATCACAATGGTATGATCTTATCAATTAACAGCAAGAAAAACAATAGAAAATACACAAATACTTGGATTGAATAATAATATCCTCTTAAATGAAGAATGGATAAAAAATGAAATGAGAACAGAAATCAAGAAATTCTTAGAAATGAATGAGAATGGCAAAACAACATATCAAAATCTATGGGATACTATGAAAAGCATTCTTAAGAGGTAAATTTATAGCACTGAGTGCCTTCATCAAAAATCCAGAAAGAGGGCTGGAGAAGTGGCTCAGTGGTTACAACGCTTGCCCGGCATGTGCAAGTGCACGGGTTCTAACCCCAGCAATCCACGTAAACAACTAAGTGTCAGAGAAATGAAGGCCATGTGAAAAACTCAATAAAAATTTAATCTTCCTGTCTCTCTCTCTCTCTCTCTCTCTGTCCTTCTCTCTTTAAAAAAAATCAGGAAAGAATCCAAATAAATAGACTTATGCTCCAACTCAAATCCCTACAAAAAGAGGAACAATCCAATCCCAAACCCAACGGAAGACAGGAAGTAACTAAGATCAGAACTAAAATCAATGAAATTGAGAACAAAAAAATTACAAATTATCAACAAAACAAAGAGTTGGTTCTTTGAAAAAATAAAAAAAGACTATATACTATATACTATAGGGCTACCGTAACAAAAACAGCGTGGTATTGGTATGGAAGCAGACATGAAGAATAATGGAACAGATACTGAGACAAAACCTAAAATCTTAAAACTCTAAGATTTGACAAAGGGGGCAAAAGTATAGTGTGGAGGAAAAACAGGCTGTTCAACAAATGGTGCTGGACAAACTGGACAGCCATATGCAGACAACTGAAATTAGATCCTTTACGTTTTGCCCTGCACAGGAATCAAACCAAAATGGATCAAAGAGTTAGAAACAAAACCAGCAATTATACAATTTCTAGAAGAAAAAATAGAATCAACACTCCATGACATTGGTGTAGGCACCCCCTTACTTAACAAGACTCCCATAACGCAAGAACTAAAGCCAAGAATCAATGAGTGGGAGGCCATTACACTGAAAAGCTTCCTCACAGCTAAAGAATTAGTTAAGAGTGCCAACAGCGAACCTACAGAATGGGAGAAAATCTTTGACTGCTATACCTCGGACAGAGGGCTAATATCCAGAATATACAAGAACTCAAAAAACTGAACACCAAAACCACAAATAATCCAATCAATAAGTGGACTAGAGAATTATATAGAAATTTCTCAATGGAAGAAGTCCAAAAAGCCAATAACTATATGAGAAATTGTGCTACGTCACGAGCAATCAGAGAAATGCAACTCAGAATTTCACTGAGATTCCACCTCACTCCTATCAGAGTGGCACAAATGAAGAATACAAACAATGACAGATGCTGGAGGGGTTCTGGGAAGAAAGGAACACTCAACGGTTGATGAGACTGCAAGCTTGTACAGCCACACTAGAAAGCAGTGTGGAGGCTCCTCAAAAAACTAGGGTTGGAACCACCTTATAACCCAGTTATCCCACTCCTGGATATTTTCCCAAAAGAGCTAGAATCAGCATTATGGAACCAAGCCAGAAGTTCCTCGCTGGACACATGGATTCAAAAACTGTGGTATATATATATATATATATATATATATATATATATACACACACACACACACACACACATATATATACATACACACACACACACACATATATATACACACACACACACACATATATACACACACATATACACACACACACACATATACACACACACACA
>PVKS010022623.1:9157-33558 GCA_004027875.1 Aplodontia rufa | reverse complement strand
TTCCTTTACAATAAGCTCCTTGTACAGTTTGAGAAAGCTTCAGAAATCTTTGCTTAGACAAAGTTCAGCAAGATTTTTTATGCCTTTTTTTACTGTTACTTTTTCACTTTATTGTTTTATATAATTTTTAAATTTGCTGAAATTTTATTATTAGATGCTTTTATTTTGACACATCATTGTTCAAACAGAAATTGATGTCAACCTTTTGTTGTATCTGGAATGGGATAAGAGTTAAAATTAATTTTTTCCGTATGGAAATTTAATTAATCTAGCCACATTTATTTATTTTTCAAAGAGAGAAGGACATTGAGAGAGAAAGATACAAAGAGAAAGAGAGAAAGAGAGAGAGAGAGAGAATCAATTTTTATTGAGTTTTTCACATGACTTTCATTGCTCTGAGACTTAGTTGTGTACATGGTGTTGGGGTTTGAACCCGTGTACTTGCGCATGCCAGTACACCGAGTCACCGCTCCAGCCCCTAATCACATTTATTTTAAAGACCATTGTCCTCCACTACCTATAGCATTTCCCTTGTTATAAATTAGGTAATACTGATCCCAAACTCCTTGCTTTCTTTTCCATTGTCCTATTCATCTATTGTGGACCAATCCTACATATTTTTTTGTTTGTTTGGTTGGTTTTTTGTTTTTTTGAGAGAGAGCGAGGGATTGAGAGAGAGGGAGGGAGTGAGACAGAGAATAAACTTTATTTAGTTTTTCATGCAGCTTTCATTGCTCTGTCACTTCATTTTGCATGTGGTGCCAGGGTTCAAACATGTGCATGAGTTAAGTGCTGTGACTGCTGAGCCACTGCTCCAGCCCCCACACTTTTTGTTATTGCTTTATAATCAGTTTTCATGACAGATAATTTAAATCTTCTATCTCTGTTCTTCCACACATCTTTATATATTCTTATCTCTTCATATTTCCATATAGATTTGAGGTCAGTTTTGCAATTGTCATAATAACAAATGTATTGTTTGGAATATAGTTTGGCCCAAGTGTAGTTTATTTTGGGAAAAATTGACATAGTTATCAAGATCTGAAGGCAGGTATCACATTGCAAGGAAGTTATCTTTTACTTTTCTAAGAGGCCTTATAAATGAGCAAAATAAATTTTAATTCTTTTTATATTTACAACCCTGTAAGATGTTAGTATTAACTTTGTTTATTCAGCGGTTATGTATATTTGTTCCTTTTGGAGTCCTTCATTCCTTTATTTGTGTGTGTTTCCATCTGAAATGCTTTTGAACTTCTGAGAGAACTCCCATACAGTGTTTCCTTTTAGTTTCAACCCACCTGCAACCAATTTTTGTCAGGTTTTGTAAAAAAATTAAAAAATAAAATAAAAAAGCCTTTATTCAACCTTTGCTTTGTTTTTTCTGAAATGTCTTTTCTGAATATAATAATATAGGCTCTTTTTTCTTCTCTGATTTGATCTTTTTAAAATTCATTCTTTTTAGTTTATACATGACATTAGAATCCATTTTGGCATGATTATAAAATAATAGAATATTATTTGTTTTAATTCCATTTCTAGTACCTCCTCTTTCACTCCCCTCCCCTGCCCCCTGGTCCCTTCCCTCTACACTATGGATATTTCTGCCCTTTACCCACATATGTTTACATTAGTTTCTTGTGGATGTACATGATGGTGAGCTTAACTGTGATATGTTTATTCCTGTATGTACATAGGAATGTTTTGTTAGATAATTCCACTGTCTTTCCTTATCCCCCTGCCCCTCTCTTTTCTTCATTCCTCTGTCTACTCCACTCTTTTCTATGATATGTAGAAGCTAATCTTTTTTTCTCTTGACTTCAAAGATTTGCTCTTTCAGTTTTTTCTAAAAAAATTAGTAGTCTTAATGTTTCTCCCTTTAAACCCATTAGCCTCAAGTTCTGGTCGATTCTGCACTTTACTGTAAAATTTTGATCGGCATTAATACACCTGCTTTCTTCCCTATTGTGCACTGTGCAAAAGACAAACGCTGCGCCGGACGCCATGACACTTCTTCTCCTCCTCTTAAGCTTCCTCTTTCATGCTCCTCGCGCTCTAGAGGACTGCTTCCTCTTTCTTTCTGTACCCCTTTAAACTACAACACCAACATGACAGTCCCTCATTGGCTGGGATAAGCCGGTCTGCCGCTTCACCATTGGTTCCTTGGCTGTCTCCCCTCCCTATAAAAACCCATGTGCCTTGGTAATAAACGGATTTGACCTGCCACCTGCGTTGTGTCACTGACTCATTTCTCAGGCCGAGATGGAGGGGGTCTCCAACAAGGGGGATCCAGACTTGGGTCGCAGCACTCACCCTCCTGCTCAGCCCCAGGGGACGATTCCACTGACCAGAGCCATCCTACCCGCCCTCAGGGACACCTGAGGTAGCGACACTTGCCTTTTGTTAGCATATGTTTATTTTTTTCTGCCTTCTGTGGATCTTATATTTACATTTTAATATTAACAAATAATGTTATTACTATTTGTAGTTGACACATGAAAAGTGTATATATTTTTATGGGAAGTTATGCAATGTATCAATACATGGGTATTCATGTATAATGTACAAACCAGGGTAAACTTCTCTGTCCCCTCAAAACTTTATTGCTTTTGTTGTGGAAACATTCAAAATTGTTTCTCATTTACTATTATCTATAGTGATTGTACTGTGCAATAGTACACTAGAGCTATTTGCTTTTAGTAACTTAGTACCCATTGATTAATCTTTTCCCAATCCTTCCTCCCCCTTAGTCTGCTCAGCCTTAAGTAATCAACATTCTACTCTCAACTTATATTAAAAAGCATTTACCTTGGAACATGGCCAAAGAAATTTAATATTTCTTCTTTTATATTTTATATAGACTTATATTTTATATTTTATATAGACTTATATTTTATATAGACTTATATTTTATATAGACTTAAGTAGATTTTCTCATCATTATTATGGACATATCTGTAACTCACACATCCTGGAAAAAAAGAAGATTATGCTGTCATTTGCAAAAACATGGATGGAAACTAGATTTTATGTTAAGTTAGGGACAGAAAGGTAAATACAGTTACACATTGCATAAGAACAGTTTGGCCAAAATTGGATCAAACAAATGATGATGGTCTCTTATGTTATTTTCTAACATTTTTATAATTTTGTATTTTGCATTCAGGTCTTTAATACATTGTGAGTTAATTTGGTTTTTTACATTTGGTTTTTCCATTCAATTGCTCAACTTATGAAGTTGAGGCAGGTGTGCACCATATCAAGCAGTGTCTTATAGAGTGCTTATTAACAGTGTTTTTTTTTTTTTGCAGAGCTGATGCTTTTAATTGTAATGAGATTCTGCATATCATTTTTTCTTTCATGGATATGCCTTTTCTTTTTGTATCTAAAATGTCATCACCATGTCCATAGCACACCTAGATCTTCTATCTTATGTTCTAGCATTTTTATAGTTACGCATTTTGTATTCAAGTCTGAAATGTATTTTGAATTAATTTTTATTACATTTGATTTTTTCAATTAAGTTCTCTGTTCTAAGACCTGAGGTTTAGGCAGATGTGAACCACATCAAACTATGGAAGTACTACCTCCATTTCTTACTTTTAAACTTTGCCAAATGTAGCCAAGTTATTTTCCAGACATTGAATTTGTAACTTATCCATTAAAGGTTTCATAATAAACCCTTAGAATGCTTGGCACATCATGGGGTACAGACATCTTTACATATTTACCTTAAACTATTACACTTCAGAATTATAGGAAATTAAGTTCAGAGTCATATTTTCATATGTCCTGTGTTGGGATACAAGTTCAGACACCAAGTTGACTCTTTCTCTGAACATATCATATATTATTTTATTTCTTGAATCTTTTGAAAGTAGTAATGCTGATGATAATTCCTTGTCTTTGATTACATACACTAAAAAGTCTGCAAGAGTCTTACTTAGCTCCATATTTCTTCTCATAGAGATTAAAATAGACATTTCATTCAATTAATACTATTATATACAATAACTTGTTGGATATTTAAATTAGAATTACTTACAAATTACTTGCAAATTTTTAAACCAGAATTTTGTATAGTTTTTAATCTATAGGTCAGATAATAAATATTTATTTTTAAAAATATACCCTTTAAATAATCAATTTAACAAGCTATCCTGTTGTATTTTTGTCCCTTCCACAAACCCAGTTTTCATGTGAATGAACAATGTGCTGGCAGGGACTGAAATTGGTAGCAAGGGCTTTCTTGCTCTTGCTAGTCATTCAATCACTTGTCTACATTCGTTGATTCACCCAGTAGATGCTATGCTGAGCCCTATCACATGGCTATGAGAGGAGTATGGAAAGATAGAGGAAGAATGTTTGTACATAAAAAGGGGAAACACAATATGCTCTGGAGGCAGTTTTTGTCTATATAGAGTGTATTTGTAATGCACATGTAAATAATCCAGGGATGTGTTCTGATTAAGAATATGTTCATTATAATTCCAATATTCTTGGTAAAGGTGAAGAAGGGAATAAAACATTTTATCATTTCAGCTTTTTAGACATGTCAACATCTTACACAGAATTTAATATATATGTCTTGTGATAGTACTCTCCACCGGTCTAATTTTATGGATGAGCATAATTTAAAAACTTAAGATCAAATTCACAGGTTTAGAAATGATCGTATTTGATCTAAGATCTCACTCATCTCAAAGCTCATATTCTTTTTACCATTTCCTGTGATACAGATGAAGGCTGAAAGTTATTACATTTCCTATGATAGCGGAAGAGGCCAAAAGTTAAAGTTTTTCAATCACGTTGTGAAAAACAAAATTCTTCTTTTAATCTATATTTATTCTAAAACAAAAGTATGCTGTTTCATCTTTTACAAATAGCAATGTGAGCCAGGAAGGATTTATGGCAAATGAAAATGTCTGTTCAATGTACATCTGAAGACATTATTTCAAATTATGGCCAAATCACCAAGGCCACGTTCAAACAAGTATGCTAGACATAGAAACACATTTTTATTTTTCAAATTATAAAGCCAAAAATAAGCAAAATCATTTACAAAAATAAAAAGTTTATACATACAAGTTTGCTCAATTAGCATACATTACAGATAATGTTAATTGTAAATGTTCTATTACTAAACACATAATTAATTATGCAAATTATAGAGTACCAAATATGTGCTCATTAAAAAATGATCTTCAATACCTTAGGAACACATTTTTGACATAATATAATAATTAGCTGAAGGTTTGGATCAAGATTTACTTCTGTTTTGAACTAAATAGGAAGAATCATAAAAACATGACGCTTTCCCCTTTGATCCAAAAACTTATGAAGAACTTAACTAAATAAAATTCTAATGTTATTATGTGAAATGCACTAAGGGAGAAATTAAACCATGTTAATGTTCTTCTGAATAGCATAATTCATATTATTTATTATTTTCCTTTAATGAATAACTGACATTTAGCTTAATTTATGCTATGTTGAGACTTTTCAATACATGCATGCATGCATAGTTGACAACTTTTATATGTCCGCTTTTACAAAAATCGATTCTAGTGGTTTTTATGGAAACTGAAATCTTCATATAACAACCACTGATATAATATTCTTTGGTAATTTAACTCAAAAATAGTACCTAAGCAGATATCATTAACAATAAAGAAATGTTCAGAAATTTTATTGTTATTGTGATTGTGCCATCCTATTTCCTCTTCTCAATAACATCAATATATATCAAGGTTTCAGGAAAACTAAATTAGGGAATATTCTTCTGATGACAGAGACTTCAGTATTTTGTTTCATTAAGGAATGTAACACAAATTTAAATAACATGTAGAAAAATATGATTTTGAGATGCCATTGTTATTTAAATTTCTTATATTACATTTATTCCTGTTCTATGTTAATATTAGTGAGAAAAATGTAAAATTATGAATAGGCCTTGAAATTTCAACTGGACAAACATCTATTATTTTTTTGCCTTCAGGCTTTCAAATATCTTCATGAAAGACTTCATTTTTCAATGAGTTTTTCTCTATGAAGATACGTCCTATAAATCTCCTTTGGTAAGAGATTCTGCGTTGATTTTAAATTGGCAACTGCTGCTTTTAAGAAAAGAAGAACATTTTAAGTAGTAAATAAATAATATAAAGTATCACAGAGAAAAATCACCTCTGATTTGGTTTTCTACATATAACACTACTGATCTGTATGTTAAAGCAGATTCAGAAAAAATGAGCATGACTGATTGTAAGTAGTGATAAAACTGTGAAAAACAACTTTTTGAGTTTTTCATTTTTCTGACTTCTTGATTGGAAAATTGGTTTTCTGTTCTTATTTTATTTTCTCTTTTAAGTTGTGAAAGGGAAATAACAGAAAATAACCTACGCTAAAATGTCAGATTATTAAAACTGATTTGGCATCACTAAAATTATTTACCTTTATAATAAAGTTTAAAGTCAATTTGTGGGATGGGTGAATACTTCAGTAGGTCCTCCTTATCTGTCAGGGTTACGTTAGAAGTCTCCGTATGCCTGAAACCATAGATAGTATTAAACCCTATATATTGTATTTTTTTCCTGTATATACATACCTATATTTATTCTTAGCTTATAAATTGGGCACAGTAAGAGATTAAAAACAACAATTTTGCATAGATCTTATTAACTTCAGAGTATGATTTTTCTTCTTCTTTCCTTTTTAAATTAGGAACATTTACCTTTTCACAGAGGAAAAACACTTCATAGTTTTTCTTTTGCAAATCTGAATTGCCAGCAACAGTACTTAGGTTTTTAGACTATTACTAAGTAAACAAATGGACTACTTAAACACAAGAACAGTGGTACCATGGTAGTTGGCCTATCTGATAATCAAATTGGCTCCTATGCAACCAATGAGCAGGTAGAACACACAGTATGGATACGCTAGATAAGGAGATGATTCATGTCCTGGGATGGATGAAGCAGGATGGTGCAATATTCTATCATGATATTCAGAATAACACATAATTTAAACTTTGTAGATTGTTTATTTCTGGAAGTGTTCATTTAATATTGTTGGACATTGGTTGACTGTGGTAACTTAATCTATTGAAAGTGAAATTACAAATAGGTGGGAACTACTGTAATTTAAATGGGATTTCAGCAGTGCAATTCCCTTTAAAAGAATAACTAATCCCAACAGATTCTGCATATATATATATATATATATATATATATGTATATATGTAATTGTAATGCACTAATTAATAAGAATAACAGACTGTAGATCAGTAGAGTAGAGCTGGGTGATCAGGGAGAAAAAGGAGGGAAAGGGAAGGTACTGGGGAATGAATTTGATCAAATTATATTATGTGCATGTAGAAATATGGCATAATGAATCCCACTATTGTGTGTAATTATAATGTACTAATTTAAAAAAGTATAGCAGAAAAAATTGTTTCAATAAATAATATTCTACTACTGGGAACTTGCACCAGATCCCATAGCCTTTGGGAAGCTTATTTGCATGGATTTGATTAAGTACATTAAAGTCAATTTAAAAAAATAAAACAAAACAAAAAAGTAGATTTTATTGGCCTCACTTAAACTGTGCTTGAGATTTGCAGTGGCACCAGCTACTGTAGAAAAAGGCCACACAGAAAAGTTGACCTGTATAAAAATGCAATGTTCTTATTTACACCTATAAAAATAGCATAGAAACCACTCACTGCTAAAACAGAGATTATAGCTCTTTTTTTCTTCTTTGTTTATGAGTATATGTAAGTTTCATATTGTGTACATAGAGTACTTGAAACTCAATTGTTTTATTTAGCTCACCTATTTAGTTTACAAAGATATTATTGAATAAATAGATACCAATAAAAATAGAAATACTATTAAATAGAAATGCCAAATTATTGTTAAAACAGTTTCCATCTGTGTTCCTTTAAGGAATTCATGCTGTTTTTGGTTCTTAGATTATTCTCTTACCTTAAACTATTGGTTGCCTCTTGCTCTGATGTGTTTGACCGTGCTAAATTTAACATTATTTAAAGGGTTATGTTTAATGTTCATCTTTATGTTATCATCTCTTACAACAGTAATACAACTAGAGGAAATCTTTATGTATATTTGGTGCCTATTAAATGTGTGCTATGTAGAGGTAATTTCAAAATAAATGAATGCATTAAATTTTCTTTTTCCAATAAATATCTCTTTGTAATGCAAATCAGTGAAAAACGGTTACATAAAATATATTATGATAATGTGATATTTTATATCAAATAGAACAGATTTAATAGCAAGTATAATTTATTATTAAAACAACACATGATATTATAAAGAGTAAGAAAAGAAATTTAGCACAGCAAGGTTTTTCTAATATATATAAAAATAGTATGAACTTATTCTCAGATTTAGTAAGGCTCCTCTATTCTGTTGATGAATGATTAATGAAGACCAGAAGTTCATAGGAAGTAAATTTCCTATTGGTGTCTTAATAGCCATTTTGATTTTCCTTTTCCTGTGCATATGAAACTTTCACTGTATAACAAAATTAAGTCAATGAAGTCAACAGATTTTCTTGTCTAGTAATAAAAGCAGAACTTGATTAGATATTTTTCTACTTCTTGGTTGCCCTTTTGATGACAAAATCCATAATTCAGACACATGGACCAAATCTATGACATGTGACTATTTTGTATTTTCTATAATCAACATTACAGCAACAATATTTTCTACATTTTTTGTTGGATCTCTCCAACTGCCTCAGTTTTAAAATAATCAAAGCCTTTCTTAGCCAGAGTAATGTTGATACATTAGTAATGTTGAAATGGAGACTGCCTGAAAGATAGTTTATGAGGACCCAGCTAGTACAAGAGTTTCCAAGAGTAGTAGCTTAAGAAATGGATACTCAGACAATTTCTTCTATAAATGTTTAATACTCACACACAAAAAAAATTCTTGACTAGTAGTCACAAACACAACATGGAGAATATAATTTAAGTACCTGTGAACATAAATTATATTATCCTGACCCTAAACTCTTGACTGGGTAGAAATAATCTAATCTTAAATTTCAAAGAAAATTGCTGATATTTTATAAAATGTAACTTTCTCTTAAAGCGGTAAAATCAAGTTAATACCATGAGTCTGTAGATTAAAAAAAAAAAGTAAGCAAAATTATAGAAGAGCTTTATCAACCCAAAATAAAAAGCATAAAATAAGTGGTTTGCTGTTTGGAAAGCCTTTTTAAATTATCACTGAGCATTTTATTTCAACATAATAATATTCAGCTATTTTCTGTGTATGATGAGGTATTTCCTACACCTGCTCCTTTCAGTACATTCATCATCTTTTCTCCCATGCAGTTAACCTTAGTGTAATTTTTGTCTTCTTTTCCTCCCTTATTCTTCAAACTTAACCCAACAAATATACATTTGATTTTATCCTTAAATATTTCCTCAAATTTTCTCTCTTATTTATCTTGCATGACTTAGCAAATCTTTCTCAACTTGTATCTACAGTTCTAGAGGTGTTCTTTTGTTGTTGTTGTTTTATTTTCTAATTGGTCTACTCCCTTAAATTATGCCTGCATCAAGGAGCAAAATATGCCCTTTTGAAGAATCTGATTCAGCATTTCTCAAAATTACATGTGCATAGAAATCATTTGGGAACCTTGTTAAAAGGCAGATTTTGATTCAATGGATTTGGAATGAGGCCAGAGCTTCTTCATTTACAAGCTCAGCAGTTGCTGAGGACCCTGGTTTAAAACCTAACACCAGGTACACAACTAAGAGTCAGAGAAACAAAGTTCAGTTGGAAAAAATAAATAAAATTTATTTCCTCTTTCTCTCTCTCTCATTCTCTCCCTATTTCTTAAAAAAAAAAAAAGTGAAGCTGATTCTGTTTTATACATCATATTCTGAAAGCAAGGTTCTTGATAAAACCTTAATTGTTTATTTGACTCCTTTCGTTAAATTTATCACAATGGCCCATTGCTGTTGCTATACAGTCACAGTTTAGCATGGAGTAAAAGCTATTCAGGACCTTCTTCACCGTGTCCTTACATTTAGAACCACTTCTTTCAATCTCTTTCTCAGCTACACGTCTTAAAATGTAATCTATGAATACAGGACTTGAAAATTGCCCAAGAGTATTTCTTTAGTCCTGTCTGCTGACACCCTCTGAGCTCTGTTAGAACTTTTTCATTTCTGATTTCCTCTGTCTTTCAAGACTTACTTTCATCATCACCTGTTCTAAAAAGTCTTTATTGGCAAGCCCAGGTTTATATTGACTACTCTTACAAATGCTGCTGTATCACTTATGGAAACATCTAAGATTTTTCTGAAATTATGCAAAAGTACAGATGGCCTCTGATTTACAAGGTTTTGACTAATGCTTTTACAACTTTACCTTGGCTCAAAACCCATACACATTCAGTAAAAAAAGTGCTCTCAATTTGGCATTTTGATCTTTACACTGGCTAGTGATAATGTGGTATAACTATTTCCTGAGGCTGGCCATGGACAGTGGGCCAGAGTTCCCAATCAGCAATGCTATCACAAGGACAGACAACCAATGCTTACAGTGACTGTGTTGCTAAGCTTTCATGAAAATATCATACTCTGATTTTTTTTTTCTCCTTGGTTTTTTCTTCAGGCGTACAAATTTTATTAGTACAACGCCTGGCTATATAGATTGCCTTAGTCATTTGCTATCTATCTTCTTAATTTCTTTAATTTTAGTTATTCATTTCCCTCTTCATTCTTTGGTTCTATTTATTCTTTTGCTATCGTTTTTCTTATTTCTTAGGAATTTGCTTAAATGATTGACTTTCAACTTCAGTACGTTATTTTTTTAGTGTTTATTAGAGCTTTATAATCCCCAGCACCTCCCTACATGTATCAGCTTTAATATTTTCTAATGTATATTTTAGTTTATAAATTGTCCTCAATTTGTGGTTGGATGTTGCAAGGTATGATATGTGCTACTTTATTACAATCTTTGCAAAATTTTTATAATTTCATTATGATATCTGCTTGACTTGGAGTTATTTAAGATTATAATGCTTAATTTCAAAGTAGAAGAGTATTTTCTCATTAACATTTTATTACTCATTTCTAACTTAACTGCTCTATGTGAAATCCACACTTTGTATAATTTTAATTCTTTTAAATTTAGACTTATGGCACAAGGAAAAATTATAAGTACTTAGTGAATTTGAAATTAAAGAATATCATAGTATTCTGTGTGTACATTCTATAATTATTGAGTCAATTTTCTTAATTATGGTGCTGAATTGGGATCTCTATTTTTTCTTTGTGTTCTACTACTAATGAGTTTTGCTAAAAAGTGTCATTAAGGGGCTGGAGCTGCAGCTCAGTGGTACTTACCTGGCATGTGCAATGACCCAGGTTCAAAACCCAGCACCACATACACACTGTCAGAGAAACAAAGTCCAGACGAAAAAATAAATTGTTCTCTATTTCTCTCTCACTTTCCCTCTAAAAAACAAAATCTCTTTAAATTAGCTTTTATTTATCAAGTCATTGTTGGATCCAAATGTTCAGACTTATTTCTCTTGTCTTTGACCCATGAAATCCTTAAATGAGTAGATCTTTAGTGGGTTCTTTAAAAAAATATTCACTACTTTTAAAAATTGATCTAATCTAGAGATATGTATAAGACAATCTTTTCTAGCTTATTTACTTACGTATTTTCTATCATTTGTCTCTAATATGGCAAAGAATTTTGGTTAGAAACTATTTCATATTTCTCCTTAGGAATGTCCCTGATGTTTGTTGTCTTATATTCTACTTACTATGTGAAGATGGCTTATAATGTATCTGATTTTCAGATATTAAAATATATTTGCTCCAAAGTCAAATCAATTTAAAAGAAAGTAAATGAAATGAGATTTTAAGAAATCAAATATAAACCCAACATGGCTCCAGATGATTTAAAAACTTAAGTACAGATAGAAGAATGTAACATATTTTGAATGTACTTTAGTGAAAAACTTTAGAATAGACACAAACTATATAATGATTGTTTTATCTTTGTATTCTAATCTTGAGAAGATTGGAAACATTTATTTGGACTTTCTCATTCAGAAATAAAAAGTATCTTTTTCTTTTATATTCAAAGTAACTTGCATATCACAAAATAAACTTTGGAATTTATGGTTGGCCTTTTAAATGCAAATTTTGTAAATTTCTTGGAATTTTTTTCTGGAATGTTCTAAGTTCTGGTATTATTTTCCCTCTTATTATATGTTCTAAAGGGTCAAATATGTAAACAGATCAAAGTATTTTTCATACGTATTCCATTGCACCAGAACTTTTGTACAAAATTCCTACTTTTTTTCCTGCATGAAACACACCTTCCAGACTTCCTTGCTCACCTGACAAATTCTTACCTTTGAGTTTTTACCTTGCTAATCCTTTTCATCAGAATTTTCTCTTAAGCCAGAGCTGTGATTCAGCTGTAGAGCATTTGCCTTGCATGCACAAAGTAACCCAGGTTTGAATCCCAGCGAAACATACACAATTAAGTGTTGGGAAAGCAACACCAGATGAAAAAGTACATAAAATTGACTCAAAAAAATTCCCCTCAAATCTCAGTTTGGGCATGGTCCTACTCTTCCACTCAGTTTCATTTGTCATAATATGCAACTCTCATAATTGTACTTTTCTTTATTCCCCAGGACCAGGGGTTAATGATTAGTTTTACAGGTAAGATTTATTTGGAAAAGTTTATTTTTCTCTTAAAGTCAAGGGCCCAGTGCCCACAAAGGCAAATGTTATATGATCTCCCTTATATCTCGAATCTCTGTTTCAGAGAATAAAGTGTCATTTACTAGAGGCTTATGGGTTGAGAAATTGGCAAGACCTTGGTCAAAGCTCCCAGAGTTTCAATTTGACAGAAGAAATATGTTAAAGAGATGTAGTATACATTATTTTGGCTATAATTAATAATAAGGCATTACACATTCAGAATTGCTAAGGAAACAGATTTTAAGTATAATTCCTCACAAAATTATAAATATGTATAGTAATAAATATGTTAATTAAGTTGATTTAGCCATTCCATTCTCTCTATATATATTTATGAATATATCAAAATATGTAATTTTATTTGTCAATTTAAGAACAAAAAGAGTCCATTTTGTACCCTTGAACATAAGGATTCAATAGAAATGTGAATCCTGCAGGTCATGTTTAGTAAACTGCTCCTTAGGTAATTCTGATGCACAGCTAGAACTGCTGTAGGCTAAGTTCTCTGAATATAGGGATTCTGATACAGTCACTGCTTCATCCTGTTAGTAGCAGAGTATTTGGCACACAACAGATACTTAATAACTGTTTAATCAATGAAGAACGAACAGAGTATTAATGTTTTACATGTACTTTGTAATGTGCCAGGTCAATGCAGTTTCCAGATGCAGTCATAATTATAAGCTGTAATCCTTTGTCTTCTTTTAAAACATTTTTCCTCATTTACTTTATGATGAAATTATATTCATCAAGAATTCCATTGCAAAGTAAAGTTATACTAATAGAAGGGTGCATTTCTGTTTTGTTTCTTACTTCATTTGGAATGCATTCAGTGTTTTAGCATTAAGTATTATATGATGTTGGAAATTATTTAGATATTTATATTCTCAGTTATTTAATCATGAATACATCTGGTCTTATTTTTACTGATGAAGTTTTGAAAAGCAAGACTGGATGTTGCATGTTACCGGTTGTATTTTGTGAACTGTGTACATCAATGTGCACGGGTAAATCCTTTCTCAATTTCACCTCAAATCATAGGCATCTACAAAGAAGAAACATTCCTATATTGACTGGAAGGAAAGGGTCAATAGCTGGTTCTGTGACCCTTTCTATAGTCTCATGGGGGACCAATAATTTGACTGGTCAAACTACTTTTTCAACATTAACTGGAGGAATCTGTAACAGATAAGAGGTACAATATAAATGAGAGTCTGATTAAGAAATATGTGTCAGGCCATGAACCAGGACTTCATCACTGCTATTGCTTGTTGAATGATTTAGTGTACAGTATTGATGAGATGCATGGCACTGGAGAGTGTGAGGGTGTCTTTGCTCTTGGGGAGCTCCAAGACTATCATGCATCATGGAATCATGGTGCTTACAGCTTCTCCACACTTAGGTGTACATGATTGCTGTACATTTGAAAAGATTTAGGGACATAGGAAGCTAAGTCAGAGTCACAGGGCTTCTACTCTACTCATGCTGTAGATGCCACCTACATTTTCACCTACATTGCTTTTATACTTTATTAAACCTAGGTAAATTTGATGTTCAGTGGATTGTACTGCATCTTATGAGTCTGTGAATTCAAACCCAAGGTCACCTCTGCTGGTTGAACGGAGAGCCAACAGAAACATCTTGTAATACTAGAGTGAATCATACTTGGATATGGCACATTATTCTTATATTGTCTGCTCTGTCATAAATCACTGAATTTTTAATTTTCTATTTTCCTCAAGATCAATGGTTGATGATTAGTTATATACATAAGAGATATTTGGAAAGGTGTTTTCCTTCCTAGAATAAAATTTCCTTATCACATATATATTTTTACTGGTTCCATTCTGAAATCTGATAACAAAAGGCATATTCAGATTTTGTGGTACCTAAAGCTTTTACAATTTGGGGGCCTTCTTCGAAGGATATGAAATTATCTATAAAATTATATGTGAAAAAAATTATATGTGAAAGTCAATATTGATTTAGAATAAGAAAAAGATTTATAATTTTAATTATAACTTTTGAAAAGCTAAAAAGTCCATCACAAAATTCAGATACACACATGCATACATGTGAACTTTTTTCCAAAATTTATAAAATTTTTACCTTTCAACATTTAATAGCCTGTGTTTTTAGGGAGAGAGAAAGAGAAGTATTTTTTATTTTTTTGTCTGTTTTTTTGTTTTTCCTCCACTTAGCTGTATACGTGGTGCTGGGGGTCGAATCCAGGTCCTTGCATATGCCAGGCACACTACTGCCGAGCCACCTCTCCAGTCTCTTAATTACCTCTTTTTATGGAAAAATTTTGTAATATTATATCCTACAAAAACAGTAGTAAAGAAATTCAGTTGGTCTTCTAGGATTTTAAGTTGATATTTGTGTTACTAATGGTTACTGTGTACAAAATACACTACTTTACACACAGATACACTTGATATTTGTGGTACTGTGCAGGAGGTATATGTCCCCAAAAACAGGAAATTTAAAAATTTAATTTTGTGCTCTGTATTTTGAACACAAGCAAAAAACTTTAGTGCATATACAACTTTATACACCCTGTGTTATTGACATTGTACATTTTAATATGAAAATTAATACATTTTAATTGTACTCAGTTGAAGCCACTGGGCTTCCTACCCTAAATTCCCCACCATCACACTTGATATTTGTAGATATTATTTACTGGAGTAAATTTCTCATTTGTTTATGTCAATGTGAACTGAACCTCTGGTTAAAATATTACATACCTGGACAATGGAAGAATTTTCTGAGACTAGTGTCTGTTTACCAGCATTTCCAAATTTAATTCTGTTAACTTTCCAGTACTTCTGGAGCCCAGTTCTATAGGAAAGTTCCCATGACTTTTCAGGTGCCAAGCTGGTGTGTGCTGTAGGCACCTTTCTTATGTGATTACATGAGTATGACTATCAAAAATTTAAGTATAGGGCTGGAGTGGTGGCTCAGCGATTACAGCGCTTGCTTGGCATGCGCCAGGACCGGGATCCAATCCTAGCACCACATACACAACTAAGTGTCATAGCAATGAAAACCAGATGAAAAACTAAATAAAATTGATTCTCTATAGCTCTCTCTCTCTCTCTCACTGTCCCCTTCTGTCTATTAACAAAAAACAAAACAAAAAAAATTAAGTATACATGAAAATGATGGCAAACAACATAAATATATTTCACTGCTTCCAAACCATGGGCAATGTCAAATCAACTTTTGCTTCCTTGCATCTTGCTCAGAATTATTTGATATCCAACCAGAAGTATGATAATAGGGAAGTCAGAGTGGGTGGAAAGGTCAATGGTTTCATCTGATTAACTTTCAAATGTGTTACTTTTCACATTTTATGACAACATCTGGTCACATTTCACAAAGACAATGTTAGCACCCATCCTAGGGCTCTGAAAGTAGAGTGGGGGCAGCTGAAATTTTATTGCATTAGATTTTTGGACTCTCTCTGTTGATAGCCGTTTTGACAAATACACAAATAATAAATATCTTAATATAAGGATTAAAAAACTTGAGTGAGAAGAAATTCAAGTTAAGGTAAAGTTACTGCATTTGAGTATGCTTTAGGGAACAAAATGGGATACAGTAAACTCCACCCTGCTAGAATCTACAATTTCTTGCACAATGACTCATGTTTCTTTTTCTAATAAAATTTCTCTAAAAAACAGAATTTGAACAGTCTATTCTGAGCACAAGGATCTCCTTACTTCAATTACTTAATGTCCCTTCTCTTTTTACTATAAAATGCATATTTTATAAAAGAAATGACTAATACTATCTATAAACAAATATATGCAGAATTATAATAGATGCTAGAGTCCATCAAAAGACTATTTTCAAAAGGTCAAATTCTATATCATAAAACATTTCCTTGCTTTATAAACAATGTTGGTTTGAGAACTTTAGATTTAATATTTTCTCAAGAAACTTTGGAATGGTGCTATCACCTACTGTATTCTCCTCTTAATATTTTAAAGATATATTATTTTTATGAACACACACACACACACACACACACACAGAGTGATTGGTTTTGAAACAAATTTTCCTAGTTTACTTTATTCCTTGACTGAGTAATGACCAGGCAAGCTTTGAGTGACTTCTGGTTTCCAGTGGAACTCCACCTCTGTGGAGCAGAGGTCCATCTCAGGATGGCTCAGGATTGCAGCCTTAAGGAAAAGTCTGCATTCATTGTTGGGTTAAGGAATCAGATTTTTTGCAAGGCTCATTTTGTTCCCCAAGATGGGATACGTTAGATTTCATTAACTAAACCGGGCCGTTTGGAAACAGTGTTCCTCCTTTATTCTATTTGGCTATTGGACTGTGGTAAACTCTTGTTTTTGCCCGATGTGACCCAGTTGGTATAGTTCTTAGTCAACCAAAGAAGGAGCCTGGTGTCGCATCTGGTAGCTCTGGTTTGCTAATTGTGGCTTGCTCATGAGGTACACAGCACACAACGGTCACAGAGAGGGAGATGCTTTTAGTTTATTGTAATAGTGTTCCAAAAGAAAATCCTTGGTGGTTGAAGTAAACTGGGTGGATATTTAGTCTATGGAAAAGGAGCAACTGAAAAAAGAAATTATAGACAATAAACAGGCCTATCTCCAGGAACACATTAGTAGTTTTCTAGACAAATAAAATAAAACTTTCAAATATCAGTTATAACTTTATGTGGTTACTTTAGCTAACCTTTCTAAGAACTCTTAACTATGCTATTTACAGAGTAAAGAACAACTGGTTATCAGAATTCTGTATCTCAGAGAACTACAGTTGTTTCTCAACCAAGCACTGATAGTATTAACTGACTTAAACAAATCTCATAATCAGCTTGTTGATTCTCAGCTCTTTGTTTATTCTGTTGATTCAGCAATAATATTTTGGATATATGTGTATGTACATGTAAGAAATAAAAGACTTAAAAATAAAACTGATTGGGGAAGACATATTAAACAGATACCAATTGCTTTCTGTTAATGTAATTTTCTAATTTGAATTCAATTTATATTTTCCTATTATAAAATCAATGAAAATAGTGAAGAAGATGCAATACAAACAAAAATTTGAAATTAGAGGGTAAAGGTAGATTTGCATTTAATTAATTTTTTATTTCCATTAGTGATATCAATATAATCCTGGTTTCCATAGATAATTACTTATAATTCAGAGCACATTTTTGTTTTTGTTATTTTTTCATGCTTTTTTGCATGTTGGCTTGCGATATGTAAATTCTATCAGAACAGATATCATTTCTGTTGGTTCAGTTATTCATTTTGGCACAAGTGCTAGGAACAAATATCAATTTGTTGAATATATTTTGATATCAAAGCAAAATAATAATAAAAATAATAATTGCTAATAATTTTAAGCATCATTTTGAAAGATAAAATTTTATGTTCTTTACAAATATTAATTCATGAATATTTATAATGATAGGTACAACTGTTAACCAAAAGACTAGGTAAATTTCCCAAGGTTTCAGAAGTAGTTTGTATCAGAGCTGAACTTAAAATTTACGTAGCATGATTCCAGAGGGAATGATCTTAGCTGTTTTTCCAGTTACCCTGACTTCTGATGCTTTGACTTCCAATGTTTTTTAAACTATATGACGGTGCAAAAGTGTTATGGATTTATCAAAAAGGGTACTTCAGATTTTGAATTTAGATCTTTCCTGGAGCTAGTGCTACGCGGTATGATATTTTTCTCCAAGAATCATACCACAGGCTGTACCTCCCAGTCAGTTATGTAATCATGAGGGTAAATTGCCTGTACTCTACAGTGTACTGTGTTGCTAAGTGAGGTGCATTAAATGCATTTTAGAATCATGGCATTTTAAATATATAATGCATATTGGGATATAATTCTGTTGCAAATTGTGGACCATTTGTATTACATTGTCTCTCAAAATAGATTAAACTTATAATAATTAAAATTAAAAAACATTAAAAATAAGAGTCAAATTCAAGTTAATTTAAATTGTATTAAATGTAGATAATCAGTTTCTGTGTCACATTATTACATTTCATATTCTCAGTAGGTACAGTTAGTAGTGGGTATTATATTTGACATTGCTGGCTGGGTGTGGCTCACACATGTAAATCCAGCAGCTCTAGAGACTGAGGCAAGAGGGTCACTAACTTCAAATCAGCCTTGGCAACTTTGCATGACGCTAAGCAACTTAGTGAGATCCTGTCTGAAAATAAAACCTTAAAAGGGCTGGAGATGTGGCTCAATGGTTAAGCACTCCTGGGTTCAATTTCTATCACCGAAAGAAAAAAACAAAAAATCTGCAATGGGGTTACGGACCATCTCTATAATTACAGCAACCTTTTTCTCTAAGAGTAACAGATAGTCTTCCGTCTTTGCATATCAGACTGATCTCTTAGAACAATGTAACACTGTAACATGTAAGCAGCCAGACATTATGTTAAAAAAAAAAATAGCATAACTCTGTAGCTCTGTTCCAGTAACATTTTACTTATGGTTATTAAAACTTGAATTTCATGTAATTTTTACATGTTATAATTATTTCCATCAATCATTAAAATCATAAAATCATTTTTATTTTTAGTTCAGATAATAATAGGCAGTGGGCTGGAGTTTTCTGATCCTTTGTCCGGAGTTCTCTACTATCTGATTTCTAGAATGCTATGATTACATATTATCTTTAAATTTCAACAAAATTATTATTTACCTGATTTTGGAGTGTTAATAAAATTAACATTTAATATTAATTTTCTCATACTTTTTAACATAATTTATTTTTTCTTTGGAAGAAGTTAGCATTTTAAATTTCATTTTTCTTTTATTTCCCACACAAAAATCATATATATTTATGGGCTGCCATATGATGCTTTAGTGTAATACTGACATCAAGGTAAATATACCTACCTTCTCAAATGTTTATCATTTCTCTGTGGTGAAAATATTCAAAATCCTTTATTCTAGCTCTTTTGAAATATATAGTACATCATCATTATCCATAGTCATCCTACTGTGAAATAGCACACAAATTATTTTTACTATCTAGCTGTAGCAGCTCAGCAAATTGGGCTATAACAATATTGTTTGAGTTATGAAAATGAAGTATAGTTAATTGTCTGAAGACCCAACTCTACTACCAATTAGTGTTGTTTTAGATGAAAAAACACATCTAACTTTTTAGGTTTCTCAGAACTTGGTGTACATGTTGGCCATCAGTAGAAAGTTGGCCCCTCCTTGAACTAATGAATACATAAACATAAAAATTTTGAATTATTATCAGTTTGATCATTTCACTATTGTTTTACATCTGGTAACATCCATTTCAAGGGCTGTATAAAATAAAGCATTATATATCAAATCCTTTTTTAAAATGTTATAATATTGAAGTGTGAAAAAATATTAAGAGATTTAACTTTGGAGAGATTATGCCCATTCTGAAAATTAACAATATGTAAGATTTTCCAACTATTGCCATTTTTAAGAATAAATAAGGGGCTGGAGTTGTGGTTCAGTGGTTAAGGCATTTGCCTGGCATACGTGAATATGCAGGTTTCAACTCCAGCACCACTATGCAATGAAGTATTGAAACAATGAAGGCCACATGAAAAAATTAAATAAAATGGATTCTCCCTCTCTCTCTCTCACTGTACCTCTCTTTAAAAATAAATAAATAAATAAATAAATAAATAAAGGATTTGACCTATCATGTTCATTTACATTAAGGGAGTTTCAAGTCATTCAATTAACAAATCTAATGAATATTCACTAGCTGTAATGTGTCCTTGTAAGTTTTCTTTTTCATCACAGTCACATCATCTTCATGGATGCATCTTGCTTCTTATCTTTTTAAAGTCAGAATGTGAAGAAGATTTTATCAGTCATGCAAAAAAATATTATCCATCAGTATAGACCAGTGATTTTCAACATGATTGTTAGAAACCACCTTGACCATGAATTGGTGGAAGGCTAAGGAGGTAACCAAATATTCAGAAAGTTCTTTTACATTATCAGGGAATTCTATTGTCTAGCATGGACAGTGAAACAAAAATTTGACTATGCATACATTAAAGGAAATTTCTATGATATTGCAATAGGATCCTCAATTATTCACTGAAGTGCCCCAGCACCCTGTTCTCTGGACAGCCAACACTGGAAAGAAAATAATAAGGTAAAATGCTTTTCTGGTCTGGTGATTGTGAGTGACCTCTATCCAAATGACAAAGTGCTGTGTCATTTAACAACACAGAAACATTCTGGGAAATGCACTGTTAGGAATGTCATCCTTGTGCACACATCATAGAGTGTACTTACACAAACTAAGGCAGCTATGAACTTATTAAGTGATATGATCTTATGGTACCACTGTCATATATGTGGTCCATCATTGACTAATATGTCATTGGGAGGTATATGACTATAGTTAGGTCAGTAACAAAGTAAGCTATAGTAGTGGTTAATTAGAAGGTGCTGCTATCTTGGTGTGAACCTTACAGAAAGACATGTGTTTATAGCCTCAGTCCTGGACAGTGCCCAAAGAACTCTTATCAATACAAATCTAAATTTTAGGTCATGACATTGGGACTCTTTTTTTTTTCTTAAGAGACAGAGACAGAGAGAGAGAGAGAGGGAGGGACGGAGAGAGAGGGAGAGGTAGAGGTAGAGAAAGTCAATGTATTCATTCTTTCATGTGGTCTTCCTGTCTTTGACATTTAGGTGTGTCCTTACGCATGCCAGGCAAGCACAGCAAACATTGAGACACCACTCCAGCACAACACAAGCACTCTTAAGAAATGATTTAAAATGAATATTTTAAAATAGTGTCATTCAATTATTATACAAATTATCGAACAATTTGTTTAATTCTGAAATAGTTTAATAAAGGTAGCTAACAGAAGATCCTAAAAAAAGAACTGAGGAGATAGATAATATAAGAAGCAAGCTATATGAAGAAGCATAAGATAAAGTATGTGAGATTATATTTAAGAAGTAATATATGGGGCTGGAGCGGTGGCTCGGCGGTTACAGTGCTTGCCTGGCATGCGCAAGTACACAGGTTCAAACCCCAGCACCCATGTACACAGCGAAGTGTCAGAGCAATGAATATGTGAAAAAAATCAATAAAAAATTGATTATCTCTGTCTCTCTGTCTCTGTCTCTCTCACTGTCCTTCTCTCTTTAAAAAAAAAAGTAATATATGAATGATATTCAGTATCCAAAGATGGTAAGATTAATGTGATGTTTAAATACAGTAATTAAACTAAATGATACATGGTATATGACATAAACAGTATTATGAACTCTTCTAAGAAGGCACTCTAGATGATTTATAGTAGTACTGGAAAATTAAAGCTAATGTTCTCAGGAACTAAAAAGAAAAAAACAGCAAGGGGCTTATCATTAGAGTCAATTACTCAGAAAGTGCTCAAACTCAACACAGAAAACTTACTAGTAGCAAGCTGAAATATTAAACAAGTTTTGTTTAAAAGCTTTTGAAAATGTGTAATTTGTCTATGATTAAGTACATTTAACAGCTTTTTCTCTTCAAAGGTGAATAATGGATGTGGAATTTTATGTTAGTATACATTTTTCATAGTCATATAACTATGAAATAAATTATCAAATAACTATTTTGACCAAGAATTTTAAAGATTTAATTACACTTAGTCCTAGTAAAAATATTTCCATTATGACAGATCTGAGGACTAATTTTCCAGCATGGGATGGATAATTTTCCATTAATGGGGTGGATAATATGCATATTATGTTGACTATATGGTAAATCAATGTGAAGGAATTGTAATGAGATACAATTGTTACATATTTTTTTCCTTTATAAATCTCATTCTTGTGGGCATGTTACATTGGATCTCAACTAGACACATGCTATAATTTTAACTGTAGCTAGATTTTATGGGATGAGAAAAAGTAAGTTTGAAAAAATAATATCTCCAGTAACTAAAGTTAGGAGTTTTTGGTCTGATGAGTTTTGAATTTTAAAGTTGTGTGTGTGTGACTTATAAAAATAGGCATGAAACCTTTCCAAAGATAAAACATACAAAACTTATATAAAATCTATATGAAACTAATAATATGAATAAAAGTCATACAAAATCAATTATGATGATGATTTGAGTCTTTTATTTGAAAATACTTTCTTATCCAAGCATTTGGAAATGTATCACTCAATGATCAGTTGCTTTTACACTCAATAATTTCTACAGAGCATAAATGGCCCTGATATCATGAATTTATTATACCTAGACATAGTACATTATTTTATTTTAAATATGGTTATCCATTTATCATTGTTATTAGAAATCAAAAGAAAATAATGAGGAATAATGTGGTACTGTCACAATAGTAATAGTTTTTGAAACATTCAAGAACATAATATGATTTTTCAGTGTTTTACAGCATAACAGACAATGGACATAAATGAACATGTATTTCTATTTCTCAAGATTTTATATGGAGGTGGATTCCAAGTCGGTGAGCTGCAGGAAGGCTGCTTCTTGTTTGGCTCCATGACCAGATGAAAAAACTCTAGGACAGCTCCATTGCTGAGAGGTGCGTTTAAGGGAAAATCGTCACCAGAATTCAGCACTAGTTAGGAGAAATTTTTGAAGGATCAGAGATTTGGGTACAGCAAGTGGAAGAAAGGGATTGTATTTGTCCCAGTTGGGACATGTTGACTGCAACCACCAGGGCTCCCAATCAGCAAGGGGAGGAGCTGAACCATAATATGTGATCCAATCTGCTACAGAGAAGCTGAATTCTATAAAGAACCGTGTACTGGGCTCAAGTAGAGACACCCCCACTGCACCTCCACTTCAAGAACGAGGTGTCTTTCAGACACCTACAAAGGGGAAAATTGGGAGTCTTTTTGAACAAACTGTCCAGTGGGAGGGATTCAGCAGTAGAGAGAGAGCTACTCCAGAATTCCACCAGGAGCCAGCCATGGTTCAGAGGCTGAACCCATAAGAGGAGGCATGAGACAGGCTCAGTCTTCCCTTAGCTCAGGGGGATCCAGGTTTGTGTAGCCAAGGGATCCTTGCTCAACCCTGTCCACAGGTGGAGCACTAAGGAGGCCATTCTGAGCTCAGAAAATTTGCATGGACTGTGAGTGTAACCAGCAGAGGGAGCATTGTTATGCTCTCAACCCGCTGAGCATGAAAGCTGGAAGTATCCTGAGTTTCATATCCCCAGGGAGGCAGGCAAAGCCCAGCTCTCAAGATATTCCTTAATCTGATCTCTTCACAGAAATCTCCACCCAGAAAGCCCAGGAGACTGAGCTAGACACCCAGTCATCTACTGGTGATCACATAATTCCAAACTGAGAGACCCTGCTAACAAAACTCAAGCGGACAGTGAACATCTGCACCCAATGTGTAAAGAGACAATCTCAATGAATACAGTTCAAATTATTCATTAAGATTCTTTTTTTCCCCTGTTTTTAACAGGTATTTGTGTGCCATCTGGAGAAGCTGATTGGTTTGTGGACATATGAACATACTAGCTGTAGCTGGGTGTTTTGTTTTGGTCTGTCAGGTTTTGTTTTTTTTTTTTTTTTTTTTTTTTTTTTTTTTTTTTTTTTTTTTTTTTTTTTTTTTTTTTTTTTTTTTTTTTTTTTTTT
>PVKS010022622.1:13932-33557 GCA_004027875.1 Aplodontia rufa | reverse complement strand
ATATGCAATCGACAAATACAAAACCTATATTAGTTTGTCCCGTTGTGTCAATAAGGATACGCAGAAAAATGATAAGGATTAATCATTGATAGATATTGAAAATTACCAGAAGCCACTCAGCAAACCCCATACTCACTATCTACAGACTCAGGCCTTTATCTGAACCTATTGTCTCCGGGTCCTTATCAAAGAATCTCCACCCTACTGAGAAACTCAGTTTAATCCCCACCTACTGAAAAACCCAATTTAATCATAAAACTCGCACCTTGGCCCCTTTCCCTTCATTCCTTCTACATCTACCCGAGTCTGTCAGCAGCAGGTGGGTCCCAAACGTCACTGGACCCCCCTCCGCAGATTTCTCCCCAATAAACCTGTGTTACTGTTGAGCTGCTGCTCTCCTCTCTCCTTCATTTTCATCTCTCTCCTTACAATCATGATTGTTTTCTCTCTTCTTTATTTTTCTCAGGATTGTTCTCGATTGGTGGGGAAATAAATTATTTTTATTTCCATTACTCTTTTCATAATTTCCCAGTTTTCTAAAATATGTACGTATACTTATAATCAGGAAAAAAAATGTTTTGAGTTCAAACGTGTCAGGCCACCCCGGGCAATGCCAATTCTCACCGAGATGAGTCATCGCAATGGAGGGGGAAAGAGACCACAGGGCTTTGACTGGGACAGGCTTGAAAGGGAGGGACAGGATCTGGATGAGGTGAGGATTGATCAGCTCAGCCACTGTTCAACCGGGAAGCGCTGACGGTGGCACAACTTGCCGAGCAAAATCCAGTTGCAAAGAGCTGAGGACTACGTGGCGACCGCAGCAGGCCAAGGCCCGCATGGACTGGGTAACTCGACCGCCAGTCCAGCCGGATGGCCCCGCCCCCTAGCGCTCCCCATTGGTCCGCTCAGGTCTTTCGGGTCTCAGGGCCCGCCCCCGGCCTGCCCGCGGAGGGGCGCTCCTCCTGCGCTGGGCCTGGAACTGCCTTGCGGAGTTTGGCCCAGTGGCAGCGTTACGGTGGTTCTGTTTACGGTCGGTGCTGATTCGGTCCCACGAGTTCTGCCGAGGTGATAGCTACTAAAATGATCCCCACCTGGGAGCTGGGAGTTTTGTAAAATCCAATTTCCTGGAGGCCTCTGGATTTTAGTTTACTAGAGGTGATGTCATCACAAAAACCTTTCCAAGGGCCTAATGCCCGAGGTTAGGATTTCACCCGCAGCTCAAAGTCAGAGCTTCTCAGAGGTTGGGTGACAAGGTAATTTATTGTTCAAACGGGGACAGCCTGGAGATTTGAGAGTCTAGTGATTACGACAGGACAATGTGGATTGTCCCGGGGTCGACAGCTGCACTGCTTCAGTTCACCAGTTTCCTAGGGCAAGCTTTTTTTTTTTTTTAAATGGTGCTGCAAATTCAATCTAGGAACTCAGTGTATGATAGGCAAACTCTCCACCACTAAGCTACATGCCCGGGGCCCCCCTTATTTTAAAAATTGTGGTAAAAAATAATTTTCCATTTCGACAATTTTTTAGCATACAATTCATTAACTTTAATTAGATTCACAATGTCACTCAACATCCCATTATCTACTTCAGAAATTTTTCATTGTTGCAAAAAGAATTTATAATAATTAAACACTAACTCCCATTAACCACGCCCACAAGCCCCTGGTAATCCCCAATCTACTTTCTGTCTCTATAAATTTGCCTATTCTAGATATTTTTCATAAATGGAATCCTACAATATCTGTCCTTTTCCACCTGTTTTCTTTCTTTCTTTTTTTTTTTTAGAGATAGAATAATTTTTTTCTTTTTTTTAAGAGCTAGAAAAAATAAATTTTAATTTTTCATCTGGCCTTTTTCCTCTCACACTTAATTGTGTATGTGGTGCTGGGGTTTGACCCTGGGTCAAATGCCAGGCAAGTGCTCCAACCACTGAGCCACTGCTCCAGCCACCACCTGGTTTATTTCAGTTAGCATGTTTTCAAGATTCATCCACCTTCTAAGTTGTAACATGTACCAATACTTTGTCTTACTGCTGAACAATATTCCTTTGCATCCTTTTATCTGTTGATGGACACTTAGGTTGTTTTTGTTAACTATTTTGAATAAAACGGATTATTTGTGTACAAGCATTTGAAGGTTTCAATTTCTCCTCATCCTTGCCAACACTTTTTTAAACTTATTTTTTAAAGCCGTCCCAGGTGTCTGAAATGGTACCTTATTGTGGTTTCTTGAAATGTCCTTTCAAGGCCTTTGCCCATTTTCAAAATGGATGGTTTCTGTCTCTTAGATGTAGGAGTTTTACATATATGTTCTGGATATTAATTCTTTTTTTTTTTTTTTTTAGGCGAGAGAGAAGGAAGGAGAGTAAGCCTTTCTTGGCACTTAGTTGCTGGGATTTGAACCTGGTGATGAGGGGTTTTTGAGATGAGGCACGATTCTCTGCTCCCCCTGGCAAATGGAGTCTGGGCCACTACAAATTCCAGCAGCCAAAATAGCCTGCTTCTAGTGTTTGCAGCTATTCCCAGCCAAAACTGGGAATTTGGGCTATTGCAGGTTTCTGAGGCCAAAATAGTGTTAGCAGCTCTCCAGCTAAAAGCTGGGTGTTGCAGCTCTTGGTGTGGTGGAAATTCACCTGGGGAATTTGGCACCAATCTTCTGGGTTCTTGTCTCATGAATTTGAATAATAAAATCCATGGACAACCACGGAAGGAGGAGTAAAAGGAGTAGGATTTACTTAAGGAAGGAGAGCAGAGACTCCACAAGGCCAAGGGGTACCTGGAAGCAGGACACAGGCTAATGGAAGTTAGGCCAGGGGTTATATTGATTTGGGGTATGAGCATAATTGTTGTTCATTCAAAGCAGGCACTGAGAAATACATTTATATCACTGGTTGAAGTCTACGCAAAACAGGCACTGAAACTAAGTACCAAAGTTATTGGTTAAACTCAATGCAAGACAGGTAGCAATTCTTTCCAAGTTACCATCTGTGTCCACCCCTACTTCTTAGTTTTCCACCTCAGGGACAAAGGAGTTGCTTGCACAGGTGAGCCTCATGGTCATTTACATATGTAGGCCCTGAGTATGCCCTGTCACTAGGCTCTCTAACAGCCAGCTCTTAGATGGGGCCTTTTGTCCTGACTACCTAGCCATTTTACTATCTCTCCTAAAACTGCCTCACTAGGTCCTCACACATGGAAGGCAAGCACTGCTGAGCCACTGCTCCAACCCCTGGATATTAAGTCTTTACCAGATATATGATTAGCAAATATTTTCTCCTATTATGTACATGGTTCCCTTTCCATTCTCTTGGTAATGTTCTTGGATACATATTTTTAATTTCGGTGAAATCCAGTTTATCTATTTTTTTTTAATTGCCTGTGCATTTGGTATCATATTTAAAGAACCATTGCCAAACACAAGGTCATGCAGCCCATCTCATTTTACAGATGTAGAAATTGAAACCTTCAGGGAAAAGGCCTTCAAGGTCACTGGAAGTTAATGGCAGCTAGGACTAAGACCCAAATTTCGCTTCACAATTAATGCTAATAGACATCTTTTTAAAAAAAAAATCACTGAGTTGAGGTTTATTTGCAATAATAAAATATTGTAATAGAGTAAAACCTTCAGAACACTCTTCCTACCAAAATAAACAGAAAAGGTGTATATTGTTCAATTGTGACAGTAGACAACTCTGAATAATGTTTGCTCAGTATTAAGAGAAAAAAAGAAAGTTGCTGCTTTTTTTGTTCCTAGCAGTGGTAGCAGTGTGTGGGATCAAACCTAGGACCTTGCACATGCTAGGCAAAGACAAGTGCTGTGTCACTGAGTTTTATCCACAGTCCAAATTGCTGTATTTGATATTTATTTCCATAAGCAGGATTCTGGCTTATCTTAGGATATGAAGTTTATAGAATGGCCCTTTCATTCTATAAATGGCTTGAGATACTAGTGTTTTAGAAATCTTAATCTTTCCTGGATTTACCTGAAAGGTTCCCTGTGGTGAAGCCAAGAAACAAAATGTCAGCTTCACTTGAGAATTTTCTTCACCATTATACATAATAGAAATGCCCTAACAAAATCTGGCTTTAAAAATTTTTTAAACCACTTCAGGTCTATTACAATTTTTATTCTTATTTTATTCATTAATTTGAAAAGTAAATATTAGGGACTCTTCTTTCTCTGAGATTGACATGGTGCAAGATTAGTCCTTTTCTCAGCTACCTAAGGTGAATGTGATAGAATACCAGTGCTTCCCATGACATTCATTTATGAATATTTAAAATAGCAGTATTTTAGGTGGGTATGTGCTCATTCCTGTAATCCCTGTGACTAGGGAAGCTGAGGCAAGAGGATTATAAGTTTTTAGGCCAGCCTCAAAAATATAGTGAGACTCTTAGCAACCTTGTAAGACCATCTCAAAGAATAAAAAGATATAATAAAAATATAAAATATAATGTATAAATATAAATAAATATAAAATATAATAAAATAATTTAAAAAGACATAGCATAGCAATAAAATGGCTCTGGGTTCAATCCCTAGTCCCAAAAATAAATCAATCAATAAATAATAGCATCATTTTTTCCTTCAACATTAAAAAGTTTGATATAGAGAGAAATTAATTAGAATTACAAGGAAAAGGGATGAATTCTTAGATCCTGTTCTAAAGTAAATAGATTGTGCTGCTGGTGATGAGGTGATTCCCATATTCTGATGTGCTTTAAAAAACAGTGTATGAGGAGCTGGGTACAGAGGTATGCACCTAGAGTCCCATCTACTAACAGGCTGAGGATTGAGCCAAGGACTTGAGACTATCCAAGCAATATTTCAAGACCCCATGTTTCATTTAAAAAAAAAGGGGGGGGGGATATGAAAGGTTTCACTCTTAGAAATACTAAAATATTTCTATCCAAGGATTCCCAGAAACACACACACACACACACATGCAATAGAGGCTATCACAGCTTCCTTCATTGAGCATTTAATTTTATAGGCAGAGAAATTGCCTATTATATCTACTCTTTCAAATCTTTCCACTAACCTCCCCTTCCTGAGCCAATATTCTACTAGTAGAATTGGCTTAAAAACAAGCAAACTTGAAAGAAAACGAAGTATAATTTTTTTGAACCTGTAGAGCATATCACATCTCAGGAACATAAAAGGGCATAATTATCTCCTTTGATCCTTCCCAAGATTCTATAAAAATAATGACAGCAAGTATTTATTTTACTGTATCCTCCCTGATCAGGCCATTCTAGCACTACATGTTTTCTAGTTCAGTTTCCTCTGTTGAGCATACTAACAAAGACTGCTTGAATTCTAAAGTCTTTTTTATTTTTTTAATTTAGTTTTTCATGTGGCCTTTGATGCTCTAACACTTCATGGTGTACATGGTGCTGGGGTTCACCAGCATATGCGTGCATGCCAGGCAAGCACTGTAACTGGTAACTGCCAAGCCACCGCTCCAGCTCCCTTTTTCAAATTAGTCTTACTACTAATGAAAGAAGCCCTTGGCCAGTCTGTAGAGCTACAAGATCTGATTTTTAGTTAAAGATTACTCAGAATTGCTGGATTTGGCAAATAAAAATAGGATGCCAGTTAAATTTTATTTATTATTATTATGTTTTTTTGGTACTGACAGTTGAATCTAGAGGTACTTTACCACTGAGCCACATCCCCAGTCCTTTTTATTCTTTCATTTTGAGACAGGGACTCACTAAGTTGCTTAGAAGTTCACTTAGTTACTGAGGCTGGCCTTGAACTTTCAATCCTCCTGCTTCAGTCTCCTGAGTCTCTGAGATCAAAGATGTGTGCCACTGTGTCTACCAGATGCCAGTTAAATTTTAATATAAAATTTGAAATTTAAATTTTAAATTTTACTTGCCATTCTGTACTTTATCTGGCAACCCAATCTATAATATACAAATATTATCCATTCATTATTTCAATTGAGCATGTATATATTGAACAATACTTGTCTAAAACATTGGGCTAGGATTTGTAGATAGACAGAATGTAAAATTTATGTCCTCTGCTGGGAACAGTGGTGCAGACCTGTAATCCCAGCCAGACTCAGCAACTTAGCAAGACCCAGTCTCAAAATAAAAAATAAAAAAGGGCTTGGATGTAGTGTAATAGTAGAGCATCCCTGGGTTCAATCCCCAGTACAAAAGAAAAAAAAATATATATATGTAATTTATGTCCTCAAGGAAATTATAATTATTGGAAGATAAAAAGTGGGATGCTGAAGTTATAAATAAGCAAACAAAAATAGTGTAACAAAATTACTGCATAAGACTTGTCAATCCTTGTGTATTTTGTACCTTTGGACTTGGTACTTGCCAAGTATTTGTATTTGTAAGAATAACAGAATCCTTCTTTTGTAGTGAAGCTTTATCTTGGAATCAGCATTGTTTTTGACTGTTTGTTGTTACTAATACATACATATCTGTATACTGAACAATACTGATATTTTCACTCTCCATACAGTAAAGTGAAAAATTAGAAAAATAAACAAATGCTTTTATTTTTTTAAAGAGAGGGACAGTGAGAGAGAGAGAGAAAAAGCGAGAAACAATTTTATTTAGTTTTTCATGTGGCCCTCATTGCTCCGAGACTTCTGTGTACATGGTGCTGGGGTCTGAACTTGTACACTCACACATTGCAAGGAAAGCGCCACAACTGCTGAGCCACTGCTCCAGCCCAAGAAATGCTTTTTGGAATTATAATTTCACATCTGCTTTATCTTGTGGTCGATGTTTAAATCAGTAGTGTTTTGTTATAATTGCACTATTGGTTTTACCTTCTATTAAGAATTTCAGGGCCAAAGAACTAAATAGAAACTTCTCAACAGAGGACATTGATTAGGCCAATGAAAACATGAGAAAGTGCTCTAAATCACTAGTAATCAGAGAAATGAAGATGAAAACTACATTAAGATATCACCTCACACCAGTCAGATTGGCAAAAATGAAGAAAATAAACTATAAGAGATGCTGGAGGGGTTGTGGAGAGATAGGCACACTAACACACTGTTGGTGGAACTGGTACAGCCCATTTGGAAAGCAGTGTGGAGAATCCTCAAAAACTAGGGATGAGCCCACCATACGATCCTGCTATTCCTCTCCTGGGTATTTTTCCAGGGGATTTAGAATCAGCACATTACAGTGACACAGCGAAATCGATGCTCATAGCAGCTCAATTTATAATAGCTAAATTATGGAAACAACCCAGATGTCCCTCACTAGATGAATGGATCCAAAAACTGTGGTACATATATACCATGGAGTTTTACTCAGCAATTAGAAATAACAATGTTGCAGTCTTTGAAGGTAAATGGATGGCTATGGAAGAAATTATGCTGAGTAAAATCAGCATAACCCAGAGAACCAAGGGTCGAATGTCTTCACTCATCTGTGGAGGCTGGAGCTAGACCCTAGCCGTTGAGAAAGGAGGTCAATTCTCATTATTTAAATCCGGAAAAGTTGTAATGACATACAACCTAAGGCATTTGTAGAGATGTTTTGGGAAGGAGGGCAGGGGAGGGAAAAGGGGGGGTTTTGGGGGGTAAATCTAATATTCAGAATTTATATATATATATGTATTATTTTTCATTAGAAGCATGTTTGATTGTTCAACAAATACATTTGTTAATTAAAAAAAAAAAAGAATTTCAGTGGGCTTTAGCAGTGGCTCGGTGGTTACGGCGCTTGCTCGGCATGTGCCAGTACACAAGTTCAAACTCTGGCACCATGTACACGACAATGTCTTGGAGCAACCAAAGCTACATGAAAAACTAAATAAAAACTGTTACTCTCTTTAAAAAAAAAAAAGAATTTCAGGGGCTGGAGCAGTGGCTGAGCAATTGGAGCACTTGCCTGGCATGCACAAGGACCCCGGTTTAAACCCCAGCACCACATATGACAACTAGTGTCAGAGAAATAAGGCCAGATGAAAAACTAAATAAAATTGATTCTCTCATTCTCTCTCCCTCTCTCTTAAAACAAAACAAAACAAAAATAATTTCAGAGGGCTGGAGTAGTGGCTTACCTGGCACGAACAAGGACCAGGGTTCGAACCCCAGCAATGTCACCATTGAAGAGATTTTTCTGGAGAAAGGTCTGAGGAGTTCCCCACGGAGAGGGGGACCTCAGCTCAGGAGTAATGGGGTCCTTGGGATATGTGATGGAAAAGAATTTTAGCATGAGCCAGACAAAGGCATAGACAGAGGTTTATATAGGAAAGGTAGATACACATTCAAAGGAGAATGCAGGCTGTCTCAAGAGAGAAGCAGTAGCCACTTGGGCTGGGGGTCTAATATTTATAGAAGGGCTGCATTGGGGCTGGACTGGAAGTGGGTCCAGGATGGAGTTGCACAATTCCATTACACTATTCCTGTGCCTACGTATTTCCTGTTTACAAGGGCGCAGGCCACAGGCACTCAGGCCAAAGGCGCCTTGCTCAAGTTTTATAACTGTGTCTTTCACATCTCCATGGCTTGAGGGTGTCTTCCCCAGGATTCAATATTTCTCTTTCTTTATCCTAATCCCTATCTTAGCACCTGATACACAACTAAGTGTTGGAAAAACAAAAACCAGATGAAAAAATAAAACTGATTCTTTCTCATTCTCTCTTTTAAAAAAAGAAAGAAGAAAAATTTCCTAGAGGTTGGGAGCGGTGGCTCACGCCCATAATCCCAGCAACTCTGGAGGCTGAGGCAGGAGGATCTCAAATTCAAGCCAGACTCAGAAATAGCCAGGTCCTAAGCAACTTAGTGAGACCCTGTCTCAAAATGAAATATAAAAAGGACTGGGGATGTGGCTGAGTTGTTAAACACCCCAGAGTTCAACCCTGGTAATCCCCCCCGCCCCCCGCCCCCCCCTCGCTCCACATACACACACACAAAAAAACTTCAACTTCATAGAACTTCATAGGATTACAGATGTGGTGGTACACATCTGTAATCCTAGCTACTCAGGAGGTGGAAGCAGGAAGTTCACAAGTGCAAGGTCAACGTATGCAATTTAGCAAGACCTTGTCCGAAAGTAAAATATAAAGGCCCGGGGATATTGCTCAGTGGTAAAAGTGCTTGTTTAACATATGTGAGACCCCAGATTTCATCCCCAATACTGAAAAAAACATGGCGGGGGGAGAATTTAAAGAAATTTAATGATCACTAAACCAACAGTTGAGATGACGCTTAACCCTGTGGCCCTTTAAAATTCAAAAATCATTTTGCAATGTGATTAATATAATTCTCTAACTTACACTACTGTTGTTTCCTATTAATGCCAAAGGAATGAAAGAGGGTAGAGAGACATCTCTACAGAAACACTTATTTTTTCTCTCTCCAAGTGATAGTAACTATTTATTGATTTGTTTAGCCTTATAGACATCATTTAATTTACTTCTTATGAGTTAACTGAGCCTGGAGAAACTAGAGATGTATTTTTGAGGACATCTGGCGACCTTATAAATACTAGAAATAGAAAACCCAACAGCACACATTTTGTTTCTCTCTTTTTCTTTCTAGACACACACACACACATGCTGAACATCAAACTGAGGGACTGGCACACACTAGGCAAACCTCTACCATTGAGCAAAACCCAACCCACATTTTTCCTTCTGCAAACACTTTGACTACTGCATATCAGCACCCTGCTTTCCTATTGTAAATACAAGTAGAAAACAAGTTGTTCTTCACTTTTTAGGTTGCATCAATCTACTGGTAAGACAAATGTGTTAAAAAAAATCCAAGTCAGAATAAAGTAATAGCCAGCATCATAGGGTCTTTGCATGCACAGGCTCTACCACTGAGCTACATTCCTGTCCTTACAATTTTTCCTAAATGAGGAATTTTAAAGGACTTAATTGTGAAAGAAGGAATTTGGGTGAAGCGTTAGGAAAAACTTGCTGATAATGAAGACCTGGAAAGGGGGAGAATTGGAGAATACAGAGAGATTCTTCATTACAGATACTGAACGATTGGGTGAAGTTTATACACCTGGAAGCTGGGGAGAAGAAGAAACCGTATGGGTGGGTATTCTCTGAGCTCAGTAGCTCTGGAAAATGGAGTTTGCCTAGAGACCAAAGAGGGAGTCTTTTATGCCAAGCATTGCTCTTTC
This sequence comes from Aplodontia rufa, assembly GCA_004027875.1. Classification (NCBI taxonomy): domain Eukaryota; kingdom Metazoa; phylum Chordata; class Mammalia; order Rodentia; family Aplodontiidae; genus Aplodontia; species Aplodontia rufa. The sequence continues at coordinate 23,430 of PVKS010022622.1, read as the reverse complement.
CAGCTTCAACACCCTTTCACCCATTGTGAAACCTTCTACTAAGCAATCAGCTGCAATTCTTATTCTAAAACAAACAGTAGTAATTATCTACATCTAGCCATTTGTATTCTTCAAATGGAATAGGTACAAAACTGAACTCACTACCTTCTTCCTTTCATAGACTTCAGGTGCCTCTTTAGTTATTAATTTTTTCCATTCCTATCCTTATAACCAAATTCCTTAAATGAAAAAAAATCTTAATTTTTTGCCTCCATTTCTTTGCCTTGGTTTCTTCTAACCCAAATCTGACTTCTGTCCACGATATTCCCCAGACCAGTAACTTTTTAAAAAAGGAACACCTTTAGAAGGTATAATTTCTATACCATTTAAAGTCATTAATTTTAAATGTACAATTCAGTCATTTTTTAAAAATGTACAGAATTGTGTGATCATCAACACGATCCAATCTTAGAACATTTCTATCCCACAAAAAGATCCTTTGTGCTCATCTGCAGTCATTCACCTATTTATTTATTTGTTTTGTTTATTTATTTTTAGCACCAGGGATTGAATCCACGGGCACATTCCTTTTTCTTTCTTTCTTTTTTTTTTTAAAGAGAATCAATTTTATTTATTTTTCCATTTGGCCTTTGTTTCCTCAGAAACTTAGTTGTGCATGTGGTGCTGGGGTTTGAACCTGGGTCCTTGCACATGACAGGCAAGTGCTCCAACCTTGAAGCCATCACTCTAGCCCTGCCTTTTTCTCTTTTATTTTGCGACAACGTCTCGGTAAACTGCTGAGGCTGACCTCAAACTCATGATTCTCTTCCTGTGGTCCCCCAAGTAACTGGGAATATAGGCGTGTGCCACTTTGCCCGGCTATTACTTTATTGTGACTTTAATTTGTTTTTACACATTTGTCTCATCAGTAGATTGATGTAACCTAAAAAGTGAACACCAACTTGTTTTCTACTTTGTATTTCCAATAGGAAAGCAAGGTGCTCATATACAGTATTCAAAGTGTTTGTAGAAGGAATAAATGAACAATCAAATATTTTAGTATACAACATACCAGAAACTGAGCTGGTGTGTCTAGCGTAGTGAACATTAGCTTTGGGTTGCCAAATGTCACTTTCTGTCTTTTCCTCCTTATAATGAAATTACAATAACCCATCTTTCTCCACACAGCCATGTTTCTCTGTATTCCAATCACAGTAATATAATTTCTTTTGCAATGACAGATTTAGGATGGATATATGAACAATTCTGGCCAATGAGAGGTAATAGGGTTCTGGAAATTTTTTTTTCACTTATAGAGATGCATAAAGGCATCTCTTTTTTCTGGACTTTATAGCATCTGTGTTAATTTGAAGTGTGGCAGTCATCTCGTAATTATTCAGGTCTAGTACCAAAGAGCAAAGTCCATATTCTGATGAAGGCACAGCAGAACTACAGAAGAATCTAGGCCTTGTTGATACGCCTGGGTGGTAATTAACCAAGCCTGAAGCTGTCCTAGCTTGGGATTTCTTTACATGATTTACCCTATTGTTTAAACTAATTAGGTTTGGGTGTTCTGTTTTTCCAAGATGGAAGGTTACTTAGTGATAATATTAGTAAATAGATCACATAATAAATAAGCTGTGTCCCTGCCATCACCATCATGGTAATGCATGCCTGTAGTCCCAGCTACTCTGGAGGATGAAGCAGGAGGATCACAAGTTTGAGGCCAGTGAAACTGTCTCTCCTTTTTGTGTGTGTACTAGGTTTCAAATCAGGGCCTCATGCATGCTAGGTAGGTGCTCAATCATGCAGCTCTACTCCCAGCCCCAACACCCTACCTCACACAAAGACCAAATGATAATAATAATAATAATAAATAAAGACAGTGGTGGATAAAGAACACATGTCAACCTTGCCATAATCTCTGTTGTCTCTGTTGTAGTATGGGTGTAATGTAAATGTTCTTGCAAGCCTCCTCAAGAAAGGCTACACACTGACATTGATAGTCTCAGATGTGCACAACAGAACTAGCAATTAGCACATCAGGTGAAGCCAAGAAGACAGATGGTAGGATCAGCGATACAGAAATATATATATATATACATATATATATATATGTATATATATATATATTTTTTTTTGTATCAGGGATTAAACCCAGGGGCACTTAACCAATGAGCCAAATTCCCAGCTCTTTTTTTTTTTAATTTATACTTTTGAAAAAGGGTCTTATTAAGTTGCTTAGAACCTTGCTAAATAGCTGAGGCTGGCTTTGAAATTGTGATCCTCCTGCCTCTGCCTTCCAAGTCACTGGGATTACAGGTATGCACCACAGGGCCTGGCTAGCAATATCTTATTTTTACTGATGAAAATAATGAGAATTTTCAACTAACTCTACCACCAAATCCTGGCATTTTTTATAGCCTAAGGAAAAAATTCCAGTAGAAGTAATTTTCAAGATGGGTCTTAATATATACTGGATGCCAGGGCTAGAGTGGTGGCTTGGCACTTGCCTGGTATGTGCAAGGACCTGGGTTCAAACTCCAGCACCACATACATAACTAAGTGTAGAGCAATGAAAGCCACATGAAAAACTAAATAAAATAAACTGATCCTCTTTTTCTCTCTCTCTCTCCCCCAGTGACCCTCTCTCTTTAAAACATATATACCTCTTTTGGTCTGGCAGGCACACAATCAGGACTATACCAGGAGGACCCCAGCAGGAGCAGCCCCTTCCCGGATCCTATTGGAAGAATCTTCCATGTCTTGAATAGCTTCCACCTATGGAACCCCTGCGTACTGTCTGAGCCTCTTTTGGTGCTAGCAGACAGGTGCTCAAAACACCACCCCAGTCCAAAAATAACCACCTTCCTGTCTCCTTCCAGTCCCCACTCCCACCTACCTGAATCCCCATGTGGAGGTCCAGGCCTTGTTGGTCAGAGCTGGCAGGTGCTCAAAATACCTTCAGTAGGATCCCTGTACAGGAAAAAACCCACCTACCTGGTGCCCTGTGAGCCAGTCCAGGCTTCCTTGGTCCCCTCTTCGTTTGGCCCTGCTGGCAAGCACTCAGAACACCCCCAGGTAGGTCTCCCGTCTGGAACAGCCCCTGCCTAGGTGAAGGACAGGCCTGGGCCTATTCTCCTCTGGGGACCAGCACATGCCCAGGACCAACCAGAGGAGCATCTCTGCCTGGACCAGCCTTTGACCCAGTCCTCTTCTGGTCCTGGCCTGGCAGGTGCCCAGGATGGCCAAGGTTCAGATCTGCAATCTTAAGCCTGGATCCTTTTAAAAGGTGGAGCAGAACAAGGACCCAGACAAAAGCAACGTTGAGAAGGTGGTGATCATTAAAGAGGTGGTGGCAGATCCATCCCTGTTATTATAGAGGAAAAACCACCTTGAGAACTGCCAACTTCCCCGCAGGAGATCTCAATTCAGAGATCCAGAAGAAGCTCTTCAAAAATGAAGAATCAAAGGAAAGGGTCACCTCAAACCCAAAACTCCCCTAAAAAGGATACCACGGAGAGGGACCAAGATGAAAACCTTGAAAAAATCATCAATGACCTGATTACTAAAAGGAACAGTGAACTAAAGAAGATATAATGAAGGAACTAAGTGGGAAAACTCAAGAGATGAAAAAACTCTATTATCAAAGAGATAGGAATACTCAAAAAGAAAGTAACAGAGTTAAAATCTGCAGTCAATGACATGAGAGGAATTATGGAAGAATTTAATAATAGACTAACTTCTATAGAAAACAGAACCTCAGCTCTTGAAGAAAGAACTTCTGATGATGAGGTCAGGCTGAACAAGCTTGAACATACAGATGACAAAAAAGAAAACTCACAGAACATTAACAGAAATTTAAAAATGTCTGGGATGACATGAGATGAAACAATATAAGAGTAATTAGAATACAGGAAGAAATCAAAATACAAACAAATGGGATAAGAAACATTCTGCATTAAATAGTAAAAGAAAAATTTTCCCATATAAAAATAGAGTCAGGGAACTGGAGTGGTGGCTTGGAAATTATGGCACTTGCCCGGCATGCTCATGTACACGGGTTCAAACCCCATCCCCCACGTACACAGCTAAGTGTCAGAGCCATGAAAGCCATGTGAAAAACTCAATAAAAATCGATTCTCTCTGTCTCTCTGTCTCTGTCTCTGTCTCTGTCTCTCTCTCTCTCTCTCTCTCACTGTCCTTCTCTCTTTAAAAAAAGTAAAAATAAAAAAAATAATCTTCTGGGGGAAACAGCAACATGGGGAACCCAAGCTAGGCATCCATGACATGGCATTAGCCGTAGATAACTAAGTATATATTCATTTGTTCTGGAATATTTGATAGTGTTTCCCCCTCAATTGTAACTATATATCATCTAATAAATAATAAATTTTAAAAAATAAATAAATAAAATAAAAAGAATCACATCTGATTTTTCATCTCAAACTCTGGAAGCAAGAAGATCATGCAAGGACATCTTTTTTTTTAAAGAGAGAATCAATTTTATTTAGTTTTTCATATGGCTTTTGTTGCTCTGAGACTTTGCTGTACATGGGGTGCTGGGATTGGAACTTGGGTCCTTGTACATGCGGGCAAGCACTGTAACCACTGAGCCATCACTCCAGCCTAGAAGGATATCTTTCAATGTCTAAATAAACACAGTATGCAGCCAAGAATACTATACCCTGAAAAATTCAGCTTTAAACTGATGGTGAAATCAAAACTTTTCATGATAAGATCAAACTTGCAGCATTCAGACTCAGAAAACCAGGATTACAAAGAATCTTTAAAGATAAATTCCAGACAGAACAACAAGCAAATATTCCTCAACACCCACAGACACAGAAAATTCAATAAAGATGTATGCTACCAATAGACAACCAAGATAGCATAGAATTTACTAATAAAACACAATGACAGTGTACCACAAGCACACAACTATTCTAACAGTGAATGTGAATGGTCTTGATGCACCAATCAAAAGACACAGACTAGCAGATTGGATCAGAAAACAAAACCCAACAATATGCTGCTTACAGGAAACCTACCTTACAATCAATCAATGACATCTACAGATTGAAGGCAAAAGGATAGAAAAAAAATCTACCAGGCATTCACTGTCCCTCTCTTAAAAAAAAAAAAATCTACCAGGCATAAGGCCCAAGAAAGCAAGCGCTGGAGTTGCAATTCTTATATCTGACTTTGAAGTGGACTTTGAACATAAATTAATCAGAAGAGATAAAGAAGTCCACTACATCCCAGTAAGGGAACAATACAACAGGAGGAAATAACCATAGTAAATACATACTCTCCAAACACCAATGCCCCCAACTATGTGGAAAAATTACTCCAAGATATAAAACCAGTTGTGGACCACAACACAGTACTACTGGGAGATTTTAATACTCCTCCATCACCAATAGACAGATCATCAAAGCAAAAAAACAGTAAAGAGATCTCCAGTCTCAACAACACAATGAATCAAACAGATATAACAGACATCTACAGAATATTCCACTCCAAATTGGCAGAGAATACCTTCTTCTCAGCAGCACATGGATCCTCTTCCAAAATAGATCATATGCTAGTTCACAAAGGAAATCTCAGCAAATATAGAAAAGTAGATATTATTCCATGTATTCTATCAGACCATGATGCCATGACCCTAATAATTAACAGCAAAAACCATGGCACAAAACACACATATATGTGGAGATTGAATAACATCCTATTAAATGAAGAATGGATCCAAGAAGACATGAGAACAGTAATTAAGGAATTCTTGGAAGAGAATGAGAATGAAGACACAACATATTGAAACCTCTGGGACAGCATGAAAGCATTCTTAAGGGGAAAATTTATTGTACAAAGTGTCTACATTAATAATCATGAGAGATCCCAAACAAATAAGCTTATGCTCCACCTCAAATCTCTACAAAAGGAGGAACAATCTAAATCCAAAGCCAGCAGAAGAAAGGAAATAATCAAGATCAAAGCTGAAATCAATGAAATTGAGAACAAGAAACAATAAAAAGAATCGAAACAAAGACCTGATTCTTTGAAAAAATAAATAAAATTGACAGTCCCCTAACTAATTTCACTAAAAGAAGGACAGAATCAAAGCAAATCAACAAAATCACCAATGAAAATGGGATAATCACAACTGAGCACTTTGAAATCAAACAGATTATCAACATATTTTGAAAAACTATACTCTTCTACATCTGATAATCTGGAGGACATGGACAAATTTCTAGACACATACAACATCCCCAAATTGACACAGGATGAAATTGAAATCCTAAATAGCCCAGTAACAGGTACCAGATCCATACAGCAATTAAAAGTTTTCCAAAGAAAAGCCCAGGATCTGATGGATTCCCTGTTAAGTTTTACCACACCTTTGAAGAACAGCTAACACCTCTTTTTATCAAGCTATTCCAAGAAATTGAAAAAGGGAACCCTCCCAAACATTTTTTATGAAGCAACCATAACTCTGATACCAAAACCCAACAAATACACATCAAAAAAAGAAGCTACAGACCAATATCCCTCATGAAATTGATGCAAAAATCCTTAATAAAATTCTCACAAACTGCATTCAAAAACACATCAAGAAGATAATTCATCATGATCAAGTAGGATTCATTCCAGGTATGCAAGGCTGGTTCAACATACACAAATCAATAAATGTGATTCATCACTTAAACAGTATTAAGGACAAAAACTATATGATCATCTCAATAGATGCAGAAAAGGCCTTCAACAAAATCCAACATCCATTTATGCTCAAAACTCTAGAGAAAAAAGGGATCAAAGGAACTTAACTTTGTGAAGGCCACATATGCTAACCCCTTAGCTGGCATAATACTAAATGGAGAAAAGTTGAAAGCATTTCCACTAAACTTGGGAACAAGATAAGGCTGCACTCTTTCACCACTTTTATTCAATAAAGTCCTGGAGACCCTGGCTGGAGCAATCAGGCAAGACAAAGAAATCAAAGGGATAAGAATAGGAAGGGAGGAAATAAAACTATCCCTTTTTGCTGATGACATGATCCTATACCTGGGAGAACAAAAAAAATCCACCAGAAAACTGCTAGAACTAATAAACAGATTTGGCAAAGTAACATGCTACAAGATCAACTCCCATAAATCAATAGCTTTCCTATACACTAACAATATTAGAGCAGTAGAAGAAATCAGGAAACTGATCCCAATATCCTCAAAAAGAATAAAATACTTGGGAATAAATCTAACAAGAGAAATAAGAGACCTTTGTGAGGAAAATTATCGAACACTGAAAACAGAAATTGCAGAAGACCTAAGAAGATGGAAAGATGTTCCACAATCTTGGATAGGCAAAATTAATATAATTAAAATGACCATTCTGCCAAAAGCAGTATACTAATTCAATGCAATCCCCATCAAGATACCTAGGTCATTCTTTACAGATATAGAAAAAGCAATTCTCAAATTCACTTAGAACAATAAGAAACCCAGAATAGCCAAAACATTACTAAGCAGGAAAGATGAAACAGGTGGTTTTGCAATACCAGACCTAAAATTGTACCATAGAGGTGTAGTTTTAAAAACAGCATGGAATTGGTATCAAAGAAGAATAGAATAGAATAGAATAGAATAGAACAGAAGAATACTCTGAGAAAAAGCCCCAAATCTTTAAACATCTGATCTTTGGCAAAAGGGGACAAAATATAACATGGAGGAGAGACAGTCTATTCAACAAATGGTGCTGGACAAACTGGACACCCACTTGCAGAAAATTGAAATTAGATCCTTATCTCTCACCTTGCACAAAAATCAAATCTAAATGGATGAAGGAATTAGAAATTAAACCAGCTACCATACAACTGCTAGAAGAAAAATTAGGACCAGCACTTCAGCCTATGGGAGTTGGCAATTACTTCCTCAATAAGATTCCTAAAGTTAAAGAATTACAATAAAAAAATCAATGAGTGGGATGCTATTAAATTAAAAAGTTTCTCTACAGCCAAGAAAATCATCAAAACAATTAAGAGACAACCTACAGAATGGGAGAGAATCATGACCTGTGATCCCTCTGACAGGGGACTAATATCCAAAATTTACAAACAACTCAAAAAACTCAATAACAAAAACACAAACAATACAATCAATAAATGGGCCAGAGAGCTAAATAGAAATTTCCCAACACGGAAAATTGAGCAAGCCAATAAATACATGAGAAAGTTTTCTAAGTCACTGGTAACCACAGAAATGCAAATCAAAATGACATAAGATTTCACCTCACTTTAGTCAGACGGGCAAAGATGAAGAATACAAATAATAAATGCTGGAGGGATTTCGGGGAGATAGGAACACCAGCACACTGTTGGTGGAACTGCAGACTGCTACAGCCACTCTGGAAAGCAGTGTGGAGACTCCTTAAAAAATTAGGATTGGATCCACCATATGATCCAGCTATCTGTCTTCTGGGTTTTTTCCCAGAGGAGTTAGAATCAGCACATTATAGCAACACAGCAAAATCTATGTTCATAGCAGCTCAATTTACAATAACTAAATTATGGAACCAACCCAGATGCCCCTCACTGGATGAATGGATCCAAAAGCTCTGGTATACATATATACCATGGAGTTTTACTTAGCTATTAGAAACAATGATATTGCATCCATTGAAGGTAAACAAATGGCAATAGAAGAAATCATGCTGAGCAGTTAGCCAAACCCAGAGAGTTGAGGGCCTAATGTTTTCCCTTATTTTTGTTGGCTGGAGCTAAACCCAGGTTTGGGGGAAAGATAGATAAACTCATGCATTAGAACCATAGAACAAAAGTGCAATTTGTTAATATTTACAATATACAGTTGCAAGATATTGCATAAGATATTTGAAGAAGCTATACTGCTTGCCTTTACAAAAACATAAATGTTTAATCCTATTGTCAATACATATCAAAGAATAAGAAGGGATGATAGGAAGGGAGGAGAGGGGAAAGGTTGAAACCAAAATAAAGCAAGGTACATTCCAAGCATTTATAAGCAAGTCACTGTATATACTATAGTCATGTATATAAAAATGTTCTTCATAAGAATTATGACAGTGTACTTGGGTTTTTTATAGAAAAATATCGGGGGACAGGATAAGGGAGGTAAAGGGGTATGGGAGAGGGGGGATATTGACCAAATTATATTGCTGTGTTGTGTGCATTTAGGAATATGCGACAAATCCCATCATTATGTTGAACTATAATGCACTAATAAAAGACAATTTTTATAAAAGATAAACCAGGGGGCTGGAGCGGTTGGCCCAGTGGTTATGGCGTTTGCCCGGCATACGCAAGTACACGGGTTCAAACCCCAGCACCCATGTACACAACTAAGTGTCAGAGCAACAATAGCCATGTGAAAAACTCAATAAAAATTGATTCTGTCTCTCTCTCTCTCTGTCTTCTCTCTCTCTTTAAAAAAGAAAAAGAAAAAAAGATAAACCAATATATATATATATATTTTTTTTTTTTTT